>MU172375.1:0-12554 GCA_016695485.1 Suillus hirtellus | reverse complement strand
GACAATGATTTTGATCAGGAGGAGACAGATACAGTCAAAGCCAAACCCTCTTTAGGAGGTAAACCTGCACGCTTTGACACTGTGGTTGTGATGGATACTTCAGATTGTGAAACCACTGGTCTTAAAGGTAAGTTTCAAGTTATTAAATATTCTATGCCAGTGAGTAATTTAACCCTACCTATAGGTACAAGAATTGGTCGCTTGAAGGTCATTTTCAAATTACCTTCACAAGTATATGGCTCCATTACTCCTGCTTGGACTAAGGATCCACTGGCTTATGTTGAGTGGTATGCACCTTTAAAGCCTGCTGCTGAAGATTATCATGAAATGTATCTTGTCAAAAAATGTCTATCTAACGCAGATGGCTTTACCCCAGGCCAAGTTATATCTCTATCTTCTATTAGACAGACATGCCAACTCATACCAAACTTTGGACGTACAGCTTTACCAATTGAATGGACCTCAGATAGTGTTTTAGATAGATGTGATACCTTTTTTCTTAATTGTTTTACTTCCAAATACGCATATCAAACTTTATGGTAAAATTCTTTTAATTATATCACATGAAGTTTTCTATAGTGCTGTATAGAGCCCCACAGCTGCCTATAGTCTATACAACACTATACTAGCTATCACAGACCGTAGCACCTATATAGAACAACAGTTTTTCCTGATGATGTACATTCATGTATCACATCTCGACACTTTGCAATATAATCTCCATACTGCCACAGACTCATACCATCACTTGTTTTGCAATTCCAGGTATCATGAGAGCTCTTGGCCATCACAACAATATGATGATCATCAAGACCGTCGTGCTCCTGCAACCATTTTTCTACCCTGCCAACTTCCTCTGTTACACACAAAACCAATACCTTCAGGTGAATGCAATCTGCAAGGATCATTTGCAGCAAGGCTGGTGCTGTCTGATCAGTGAACAGTCAAAGGGAAATATGTGTAAGTTGCATTAGGCAATGTATGCCGATTGGGGAGCCCCAAAGCACCCAACCTTCCAACAAGTCAAGGTGGGTGACTTTGCTGAATAGAGAGATGGATGGTAGGAATGGCATGTCAGTTCTACAGAAGATGGTCGATAAGTGGATAGACAGCTGTGATAAAGGTAGCTTGTTTAATGCATCCAATAGGTGATCCAGCATATCATGATCCCCCTCTGGCAGAATCCAGAGGGCGAGGTTGACAATACCACTGCACAGTTGTATGACCTCTACCACTGTGGTGAGTTGCACCATACTGCAAATACAGAGAGATTTGACATCACAGAAGCAAACACTGGTCGAGAACAGAGTGAATCAACAAAAAGGCATGCTTGTGCCTCACTGGCAAGGACAATGGTTCAATACATCAATCCTTCAATCCTATTACCATCTTGTAAGTCACAACTGAATCCAGTATATCTCAGGACTTTTGCCTACCAGTCATGAACTCTGGGGGTGACCAATAAATACGAGTGCACATCATTTGCAGGATGGACACCTGCTGCAAGTTGAAAAACTGTCCTTTCGATCTCGTGTGGCAAATGGAGCATATTATCAGTGCAGTGTTCAAGACCGAGTTACAGGTTTGGAATTTCAAGTTAGAATGGTGCTGCTGTCTGACACAATCCTCAGGCCAATCTGGGGCCCGTTGGCCTTGGTGTCACTTCATCGAATCTGAGTACAGTTGATGTACAGCTTACCACGTTCGGAAAATCTAACATGTAAGGACAGAACATCTGATCATGCAGAACTGATTTGCATCCACCTCGCATTCGCACTCCACCTGAGTACCACCTGTTCATCTCTTCCCCATACAGCATATGCAAAACTTATGCTAGTCAGGTCGCCATGAATCATGTGCTTGGAAATGTAATTGATGCTCCACAAATGATATCATTAGGGTGGTAAGAGGTACTACTAGCCTGACTTGGAGGATGAGGTAGCATTCAATTGTCAGATATCTTTCACAATGCCTTATGATCCTGATAAAAGCTCTGAACATAGCTTTTGAGGCTCTAGTCGCAATGATGGTGCTTCACAAATCCTTGGAGTCAGAGACTCACCAGTGTAGAGACTCGTGCGTCTCATGGTCTGATATGGCACTTTACACTAGGAAGTACATAGCACGAACTTGTAGTGTCACTCTATGCACTACCTGCAGCTATCTCTATATGAGGTGCAGCTTTCCTGCACAATGCACGCCATGCATGCACCATTCCCGTGCTTTGTGATGTATACGCACGCGCGCATTCCTGCACTTGCGCGCCCTATAGCGCCAGCCATCCAGAAGCATCCATCCACTGTCCACCAAGCCCTCTAGTGCATATATTTCTATTTCTCTCATTGCATATTATTCCATCTTTATTTTTATCATGGATTCTCACTTATATATATCTTTACATACCTACTCAGTAGCACCTTGGCTCCGCATGACTGCGCTTAGGTGCACTATATAAGTGCCAGCAGTACATACTACACTGTACCTTACTTTACCTCCCATTTTACCTATTACTACTTACTTACTACTTAGGAGAACATAGTAGAAACCTATTCCTTTAGATCTTGCGCTCTCACATCTCTTGCACCATATTATCACTTAAGTCTAGTCTATCTATCATTTCCACATACGCGCACACACTTTCCCACACTTCGCGCTAATACGCGCGCATGTTCCCGCACCTTGCGCGCACCTGCGCTTTCTTGTGCTTTGCTGAAGTGTGTACCTCTAGATCTTCGCAGCACTCGCTTCCCCTAGGGTTGAATGCACTTGTCTCCTCAAGTAACACAGACTAGGCAACGCGCGACCTCACAACTTTTTATAGATACTGTCAGGAGCATCCTTGTTCCTCTCAGTATTGTTGTTTCTACACCAGATTCTGAAAGATGGCATTTCCCCACAAATGGTCAAGGAGCATCAGCTGATTTGCAAGGAAACTACATATACAGTCAAGCCTGCTCTCAGTCAAGAGCGAAACCAGGTCTCGATGCTCAGGAGACATTGGATTCCCAAAGGTCACAATCACCAACACACAACACAAGAGAAGATGCTGAGCAGGAGGTAATATTTCCTAATACCATGTGACGAAATAGCTCATGAGCATTCTTGTTACCAGCATGAAAATTTTCCTGTCAATATTCCACAGACAATTTTGAAACATGCTTTGTCAAGTGACTCGAGCTTTGGCTGCAAATCTAACAGGCTGCAAGTGAGTCTCATCTGAGGTCTTGTCTCAAATTATCACATAGTACTAATCAACCTCAGCATGAAAAGGCTCAGAGTCACTGGGACTTTGCTTGTGATATCACAAACTCACAAGTAGAACTTCCACCTGCAAAGAAGCAGTGTACCACCGATAATGGGGACAAAGAGAGACTCACTGGGTTAGGAAAAGAAATCGTTATGATACTCCAAGAGCAAACTGCTCTCCTAGCATGTGTATTTGAAGCAGTGTCCCAGTGATCCAATTAACCCTTGATATCATTCGTGCACCTACATCTTGAGACAAGTTGGGCTTAGTAAGCTCAAGTGTTGAGTCATGACTAACAGATTTAGCCTTTCTTGGTTCAATTCCCTGATTTCAACTCTTCATAACTGCCATGTTTCAAGTCAGTGTGCATTTTTTGAGACAGACTGTTCAGAATTTTCATCAAGGTAAGCCTGCTCATTCTTGAAATGGAATGTACTCAGTGTGATAACAGTTGTCACGGGAGCTTTTGAAGCATGCCCTTGGGGCAAAGTGATAGCCTTGACAGCATCTATCTTATGATTTGCAGTGAGTGGACATCAACCTTTCTCCGAGTATCTGTTGTGCTACAGTACTGACACTACAGTTATACCTGCTCTTTGATTTAGTTCGTGCTCTGCTTTTTACCTCCGGCTGTTATCTTCAATACACAACTCACGGTCCTCACAATCTCCTCATGCCTCATTTTATTTCCACTCCTCCGCCTGGCCCCAGTGCTAACCCATATGCTCAGATGCCTTCTCAGACACCCACTCCTCAGCCAGGGCAGGTGCACACTGGAATTCCTAGTTTACCTCCAAATATCCTCACATTATTACAACAGTTGCAGGGTCAGCATGGTCAAGGCAGTGCCCCCAACAAATGCAATCACAATATGGAATGCCTCCTCCACCACCTCAATCAATGATGTCCCCACCTATGAAGCCTGACAACTTTGTCCCACCAACTGCTAACAAAGATAGGAAGATGCCAGAATTGGCACCTGCTGCTCTATCCATCCATCTGCAACCAACTTCGAAGGCTATCAAGTTGGTTGATCACGAACAATCGATCTCACCTTATAGTAACTTGGTCCAGATGATTGATCAGGTCTCGAATATGATGGTGATGAGCATCTGTTCTCTGATTCCGAGAGGAATGAGCTGCGTTTCATCAATAACCTGTCTCGAGTCCAGCAACCACATCATTTTCAAGTCAACTACACTACCTACAATGTCTGGCATGACCAAGACTCCATGCGACCAGGACATAATTGCATGGTCATGACACTATCGAGGGAAGAGGGTGCTTTTGTGTCCAACATGACAGTTCCTAGCGGTCAGATTTTTCTACCTGGTGCTGAGTTCATTAAGTCCTGACGGATGTTAAACCAGGGAGACAAGGCTTGACCAGAGACAACTCAGATTCACTTTGTTGCAGGGGAGTCTTCACCTGGAGCTGACTCTTCGATGGTTGTCAAAGTAGGGCACATTGATCCTGGTGAAGCTCTTGATGTGTGGACTGGTGACCTGGAGGTTCATTCGTCAGGTCTGGTACACTTTTTTTTATCGCTAAAGCACATTGTGTATCTGGCACTCAATGCTCCTGGTAGATATGTCAGTTGACAGACAGTGCTGGCGAAGTGTTTGGTCCTAGCATCTGAATCAAATATGTTCGGTTCTCTGTGTGGGAAAGTGAACAATACTAACAGCAAAAACATATACAGGTTGGATTGACTTTGTAGGATTTGTATGGTGGTGTTATATGGTATGTATATCGCGCAAGCGTCCAATGTGTGCAGTTGCTAAACCTCCCTCCAGCCTCTTAGAACTTGTGTATGGTCTGATATCCGTAAGTCCATTCAAAATTTTAGAATTTTAAAAGCAGCTTACCTAGAAGCACTAATGCACACCCCGAAGTCCCAGGAGACACTCCATCTCCTCCACCTCCATCTGGAAAATTTGGTGCTCCCTCGCAATCCAAAGCACTATCATCACACGCATTTCTTCTGTCCAGACTGGGGGCTGAGGGTAGGGTTGAACCAGTAACTCAGGTTGGTAGAGTTCTTGACGCATGCGGACTCGTGCGCTGGCCCATGTAACATACATGAATTGCTTTGAAATGTTAAAGACTGTAACCCCTGAATGATTTGTTACTTACTATCTGCCTTTTGGTCATCGTGAACATCACATTGCAAGGCCTCGGTATGAGTTGAAGAAGATGTTGAGGGATCTGTAGAATACTGGTGAGTACTGATTTATTAAAAAATTCTTGATGTACCTGATGCTCCTGATTTCCCTGTGTTCTGATTTCCAACTCCTCCGCCTCCATTGGCATCAGTGTTGTTGTTCATGTTTTACTGGAGTGGTAGATGTTTAGAATGAGTTAATGCAGAGTTAATGTCGTTTGTATCATAACTTAGATTCGTACATGTCCTGTTTTGGCTGTTTATGACATCTCTGGCATTTGCCGGAATGGTTCACACAGCCCAGGACGGCTGGCACAACTGTCCTGTTTATCCTGCACCACGTATTGCGCAATCTTGAGCCAAAGCTTCTTCTGCAACAGTGCGTTGTCCTCCGGTTTGTTGGCATGTTCCTTTGCGAGCTCCAAGTCACCCTTCTCCAATGCCAGGTTCATGCTATTTTCTCAAAGACCCATTTGTGAATAAATGTGAATGCATGATTTAAATGTGCCCCGTTCTTTTGCACACTCAAAGAGCCTAGTCAAGGTCATAGTACGGTTTTCCATAACTCAGGGTTCGTCTTCCTCCAGTTAGTAAGGGACACATTTCTCAGCCATCATCCTCCACACAAGATACACCCGCACCATACTCTCCAGTTTCGGAGGTTACATGAGGTCACAAACATAGTGATACTGTCTCGTCATTTCATACTTCCCAATGTTGCCTGTCTCACAAGGACTTCATACATCCCTATGCAAACCCTGATTTGGTGGCTTCTTATACCCCTCCTAGACCTGCTCAGTTCCATTCTACCTTTGGACATGTCTCATGATGCGATTCGGCTGCCACTGTAATTGACTTGCTAAGTTCACGGTCCGGTGCTTTCTCATCTACTATAACACCAGACACCTCTGCCTCATCCATACCATCATGAGATCATATCCCCTCCACAGGCATGCACATTCATGGCAAAGATATTTCTCCTCCCATCACAGTCCTCCACTCCAATGACCTCAATTCTGCATAATGCGATCAGAGCATTAACTTACCATCTTTTCACCCCCCACCCATAATTGAAGGTGTCCCAGGTTGGAATGCTTATCCCTCTCCAACTGTTTTGGGGGTGGGGGGGGTTCTCAGTCAGTTGTGGGCCAAGCACAAGCAGGAGAGCGGCAAAGTCTGGGGTGTCAATATAGAGGTGAAGTTCACTAGTTCTGGTTCATCATCCTTTGATTGATTGATCATATGCTAGGCTGAACGAGATGGCACTTTGCTAGCTACTGACTTCAAGATTCTCGACCCACTAGCCGCAAAACAGTGGGCCATCAAGCTTGCAACAGAAGCCGCTGTATCGGTACTCAGCGTCGACAGCATCATCATGAGCAAACCCACAGGAAGAAACCTGACACACACCTACTCCATCCTTTGATACCTCTTGCCAACTTGCATCCTAAGAAACTGCTTGCACGCAGCATCATCCAAGCTCCTCTTCTCATTCATGGTATTAGCAAAAGACCAGACACAGTTTACTCGCCTATTGGTCGATCCCAATTTCTTTCATCACTTGGTGTCCCTGAACATCTACACAATCCAGATGAGACAAAGATTCTTATCATTTCATTTGGCAGACAGGTCTTCCAGAGGCCCACTTCCAGTCACAGCAGCAGCACGGGTAACTCAAGTCCAGGATACAGAACACCTCCTATGGGGCTACAACAGATCACTGATAGCCCACAATTGTCAAAGATCCCTCTTTGCAGCAATGCTCTCAGAAAAACAGACACATCACACTGCTGTCACAGCACCCCCATGACCACCTTTGATGCCAGTGATGAGCCTTTGCATGGACCCACCATGACATTACAATGATGCTACAAGTTCCACAATGAGATCCGACTCAGAGTTTTGCTTGCGCTCAGTACCCCTTTGCTCTGACACCACATTTCCATTCTTTTCAGAAACACCACAAGGGTCCATATAATGACATCATGGTCTGCTCCATTCAAACAGAGTGGAGCATTTTATTAATTATTCAACTTTAGTCCCTGCGCATTGTAATCTGGCCATGGTTCCATTGCAGTCCTTCCCGTTACAACAGCTCTGACAAGCATAAATCTTGTTATACATCCGTAAATCTTGCTCCACATCAATTTCAAATATTGGTGCTTGAAAAGCTTATCATCTTGGGTACATCAATCACCCTCATTTTTTCCTTCAAGTTCCTATTACCCATGTTGCAGTCTCCGAGTCCTTCTGACAACAATTCACCTAATGCAACCCATAATGCTCTCAAACAGTGCATTGCGGCTCTAGAAGAGCAAAATGCTGAGCTGCAGGGAGAAAGCCATTGCAACAAAAGGTATTGTACTAACATGGATTTCTATATGTATCTGACGCAGCTGATGTCCAATAGCCATGGTGATATATATGTTCCTGCTGGCCAAGCCATCCGGCGCCTCATGAGCTTAACTGACAGGGTTGAGGACCTTATCGGAGAGCACAATCGAAGGAGCACTCTATGTGATGAAGATGACCAACACATGGAAGAGTGGGTATTATGCTCAAGTACTTCAGTCGGTTGATTTGATCCTGTTTTCAATATTCTAGGGAGGAACAAACCTATCAGTCATTTCAACAGCTACTTTGCTGGGTTCCATGTGTCTGCAGCCTTATCAACTCTCAAAGTGACAGATATCAGCTCAATGTTGCTTATCAAAAGGTAAGTTGTCCATCATGCAAGTAGTCACATCAATGTTTAAACCCAATTGAATTCAGCTCAATAAAGGTGCAGATTCAGCATGGGGCGATGATGCTAGTTCTTTGAAGAAAACAGTGGCTTCATGGCTCAATGAGAGCCATCCTACCCCCAACTCACCAATCTCCTCAGTCAACAAGTCTGGACGTGGATTTTATCATGATGCAACTGGGGAACTTCTATGTCCTGTGGATTTCCATCAGGCCAATCCAAGGTATGACCTCACTAACCGGCTTACTACACCTCATACTGATTATAGCCATAGAACAAAGGAAGGGATCCAAAACTATGAACCTGACTTCCAAGTCACTGCCCATTCATGGCCAGCATTCTTGTATAGTAATGGCAAATATGACCCTGACGACCCAATGAAAGGGCTGTTCAAAAGTGCTTGGCTCATCAGGGTGGGTATTAGTATCTCCTTTCAAGGGATTGTACTCACCTATTGGCACAGACTTTCAAACATATTTTTACATCTCCCAGCTCTGCTGAGGAGATACAACCTGACAAAGAAGAACCCCTAGGCTACCAGGAATCATCACACAAGTGGTCTAGGACCTCAGGTGAACAGTGCACCCGGTCCAACATTGCGACAATATTAGGAATGCGCTCAGTTCAACTGCGAGCTATTGCCTATTCAGCAGTCCAAGTATGTTTAATAATTTTCTTAGACATGACAATAACTGAAGGGACCTAGTCCCAGTTACGATTTGCTTTATCAAGCTGTGGTGCCTGGCATATCATTGATGATGAGTTTGATCATCATCAGTTTTACATCTACATCATCGACTACTTCGAGCATCCACCTACATCTGCCGCCAAAGCCTCCATCGACACTCTTCTTGTTTGGTGGAACAGGTGAGTGTGTTGTAAGCTTTCTGTTGTTCATACATTACTTACACTTTGTAGAAAGGTATTTGGGGCTCGCAATGTGTCTACTTACTTGCCTCAGAATGTAGCGCAATACTCTGTTGCTAACACTTCTGCCAGACGCTGCCAGTGATATGTTATACTAATGCATGTACTACCTATTTGTATCATCTATGTACACAATAATGTACATTGTGGGATCAATATAATGGATGCACAGCTATTCAAAATTGAACAGAAACGCAAATGAATGGCATGGATCTAGAGTGACAAACGAAGCTGGAATTGTCACACACAGCACATTGCTGCCACAGCATCACGTATCCCCCATGTAGACCTAATTGTGTAACATGGTGAGGCTACACAATTGAGACATTGAATGACAGCCAATACATATACCCTGGAGGTGTCTGGGAAACCTTTACTTTTCATCACTGTTTATGAAATATATGTGATTACTGCCTGAGATTGAAATCATGCATCAGAACAAAGTAAGTGCAAGAGATGCTCCACAGTAAAAATAGTTTGAAACATATATTGAGAGGGCATAAGTTTGGCTACTGATCTATGGTTACTACAGCTTGACTCATGTGATAGATTGCAACAAACGGGCCATCACATTTAGGATTATAATGTAGTATCTATTATCAAATGAATAGACCAGGTATATCTAACTGCTGCCATATGATATCCACTGCTCCAACAAATGACATATGAAGTCAAAAGTACTGATTTGCAGCAGGATGCCACTTACTGGTGAGTCATAACTTTTGGATGTTATACCATAATTGTGTCATATCAAAGACACCCATGGCCAAGTTGTGGCTTTACGGATCTGTAGCCAAAATGATATTGCACAGAAGTAAGTCGCTAGTTTCAATATGAATGAAAGGGAAGCTAAATCATCCTCATCACCCTAGTCATTGGCCATGGGACTTAAATGTATAATACTATTTATGAGTTTACAGATTGACGTGCCGTGATTTTACTAATTGTAGGTGTTAGACATTTTGTAAGGTGAGTATAAGAGTTGGTCGTAAAATTTATGTTTAAGTGGTGTGTCAAAACTTTTTGGGGATGCCGCCGGTAAGATCACGTGACGTGTCGGAGGGGGGGGGGGGAGAGCTAGGTGAGCTGAACCTCGTGATACAACTATTTTTCTGAGTCAGCTGTCAGCGCATCTGCATTGAGAAACGGTGACTACGTACAACTCAATCTTATTCTCCGTGGATTCAACATTGAACGTTCGGACGCGTTTGGACACGTCCATAGTGGTTCAGATACCTTCGAACATAGAACCGAACATTGTGTTCGGTTCACTGAGACTGCTGAACCTTGGACCGAACCGTGGTCCAGTTCACAAAAGTCCAGTTCGAGCTGTAGTTCAGAACTGAACCTCCGCATCACTATTCAAGGCTATCGCAAACGATCCTGAAGTCTTTCCAGAACCACAGACGTTCAATCCCCAGCATGGGATTGACGATGCAGGTCGTGTACGCGATGATCTGCGGTTTTTCGCTTTCGCTTTTGGCTTTAGTCATCGGTCAGTGGCATCGTTCATCTCTCGACCATTCCTTAAAATTATGTCTTACTTGAAAATGTCAGAGTGCGTCCTGGTCAACATCTCGCAAATCGGTCTGTCTTCGTCAACACGGCTTTTATTCTGTGGGCTTACCGCCTTTCTGAGAATCCTGCCGCGAAGATTGACATGCTTGCTCATCTTGTTTTTGAAAGCCGTCATTGAGCCCAAGCCGAGCTGTGGCTTTGGCCCATGGCTCGGCCTGAGGTTTTGCAAAGCCCAGGCCGAGCCAGGCCCGCACATCACTAACAGCGAGACGTTAAACGTGTTAGCCTGGTCACATATATATATATCGTCAAAAACCTGATATTTGACATTTTAGACCTCAGATTGTTGTGCACAGCGTTCTCGCTTCGCGAATACTATCTAGTCTTCAAGCGAACAAGGAGCAATCGGTCATCCCCACATACCTATCGATGAATGCACCAGAAATGCAATCCCTTCCAAATGGGTTTCAAGCGTGGTATGAAGGCAAGGAGACATTTACTGATGCTGGCCATTTAGACCAAGCTTAGATGTGCTAATAATTTTGTGGGTCCCATGGATAGCATTGTCGTTCCAGTTGGCTGACTATGAGTTGCTCGTCTCTTAGTTTCTCTTTGTTGTTGTAACGGGGATGTCAATTGCAGATAGTAGCGTAGTCAACCAATTCACATCGTTGACCGGTCAAACCATAATGTCAGAAATGGCTTTAGCTGAAGCTCCGGCAAAATTTAAACTTTCGACAGCCCCTCGAACTCAACTCGAAGCTCAATGAACCACGGGTAATACTAGCCACAATCGATCGTTTTTCAGATAAGTTCAAACATTCGCATTGCTCAAGCAGTACGAAAACATGTCCCAAAACAACTGTACTGATTGACTGTGAACTAGGCATTGCACTGTCAACCATGGTACCAAAGCGAAAGCAGAAGCATAACTTACTGTCCCCGCGTGCCCTTCGTACTTCCGGCTCAGTTTTGAATCTGTATGCAGGTCAAAACTCCATTCTAAGGCGCGCAGGTGAGTCATACGGTTGAATTCTAGTTGCACAGCGACCTGCTCATACTCACATTGCGTCCACAAACCATGTTTGAGCAGCAATCTGCATTCGATTGGCAATATGTATTGCATGCACTGATGTGCATAGATACTGTCAAAGCAGCAGCAATGGCAACAAGGGAGAAACACATTTTCTGTGCGAAATGATATGGAATCTTCTGGGGGGATCTTGAATAGTGTCTCTGAGGATGAGGAAACACTGTAGGACGATGGCAAGCTTTTTATATTCTGCATATACTTATGGGCACGACTCCGATCAATTTGGCAGAATTGTTATTGCTATCAGGTCAGATGGCAGAATTTTCAGTAGAACCTGCAGGAGCGGGTCCAATTACAATCCTTGTATTATAACCTGCTGTTAGGTGCTGGGGCCATAGTCAGTATAGTGGTACATCAGAGTGAGTCCTCTCACATAAATCACTCATTTGAACCGTCTCTGACAGCACTCCGCTCTAAATACAAATTTCTTCACTTGTGTGATTTGCATGCTGCTAGTCTTGAAAGAACAACCGGCTCATTCTGTGACCAAGGCGATGGTAAGGTTCACACGACACCGGCACGATATGGGAGAGACTTGATGCGCAAATGATGGTGGGTTGCATCTGTGGCTGGTATTGTCACGAGTTCCCAACACAAATCATTATTCATTCCTAAATTCGAAGTCTTGTAAGCGCCCAGTCACAGCGCCTGCTCCTAAGAATATATTTACTGTAAAAGAAGTTCCTATTATTGCGTCTATTGTAGAATTACCAGAATCACGTGATTTATCGGACAATGCCGAAGAAGATGTTGACGTCATGCCTCGCGATACTCTTGGAATGTTCCAGAGTCTTACTGCGGCTGCGGCACATGTTATGACATCATAGTTATATATAGAATCGTACGATACCTTTAATTATTC
>MU172374.1:110800-136598 GCA_016695485.1 Suillus hirtellus | reverse complement strand
AAAAGGAGTAAGAGAAACAATAAGTAGTGTGATTGTAACAAGAAAGTTTCAATCTTCTCCTTTCTCCATCATTCCTAAACCAGGACGACCTGGGTGTTATCATATCATCCAAATTATTCAGTCCTGCATATTATGTCTGGGTAGTTTCCCAATCCTTCTATTAACTCTTATATTAATCCGGACAACTTTCCCAGCACCTGAGGCACTTTTCATGTTACAGTGCTCACACTCAGCCGTTTACCACCAGGTTCACAGATCACCATTAGACATGTATCAGAGGTGTATCACATGGTCTCAATTCACCCTTCACAATGGCCTGGATCTGTCATGCATGTGTCAGAGGATCTCTTCTGCATCAACATGTGCATGTGTTTTGGCTTACAGCCATCAGCAGGGGCTTATGGTTCTCTTGCCAATGCAGGTCTGGATCTTTTTCACTCACAGGTAATTGGGCCTGCATCTAGATGGGTTGATGACCACTTATTCATACGAATACTCAAAGAGCACATCACAGCCTACAATGAGAAGAGACAAGAATGGCACAGGGGCATTAATGACAGAGGGAAGCATCAGGATGGAGGTAGGACTTGGTTTGGAGGCTTCATGTTTGAAGATGGGACCTTGGAGGAATTTGACGAAGATTGTTGATTTCCGATCGTGGATCTTTCTGGTGCTTTGGTGAGATCAATTGAAGATGCAAGGTTTTCATTCAATATTTCAGACGTCAATGACCTTTCAGAGGAACTCGACATACCATGGGAGTGTCTCAAGGATAAGGCATTTGCCTATGCTAACCAGTACATCGGTTTCATATGGGATATTGAGAAGGATAAGGTTTATTTGGATGAAGAGAAGAAAGGAAAGTACTTGGAAGTGATTAGAGTGTGGCAGAGTCGCAACACACACATGCTCAACAACACACAGCAACTCTATGGTAAGTTGCTGCATACCATGCTCATCATGCCAAAAGGGCATGCTTATCTTATGTCACTTGAAGCAATGCTATGCCTTGCATTCATCAAACTTTTTATCCCATGGAGACCCATCAAAAAGCTTGAAGCCAACCTCACTTGGTGGAAGCTTTTGTTGCAGAGCTCTTTCATTGGTCGCTCAATACTGAGACCACTCACACTATACAATCCAGAAGCTTACTCAGATGCAAGCTCTGGATTTGGAATTGCCATCACCATTGGCCTTAAATAGAGAGCATGGCATTTGCACAAATGATGGCAGACCCTTCATGGAAAAAAGGATATCAGCTGGGCAGAAGCAGTTGGGTTTGAGTTACTCGTTCTCTACCTTGTCAGCATGGGAGGGATGCAACATAACTTTAAGGTGTTTGGAGACAACCAAGGAATCATTGAAGGGTGGAGAAATGGGCACAGCAGGAACATGGCAGTCAATGAGGTCTTCCACAGGATCTTCACTTTTATCGACAATTCCTCAACATCATATTCATTCCATCCTACCTACATCACCAGCAAAGCCAATCCAGTGGACAATCTGTCCAGAGGTGTCTATGGTAGCACAGAACACTTGCTACTGGACATTACCATCCCTAGCACACTCAATCCCTTCATCAGCAACCTCTTTGTCATCTCCACAGACCTGGGAAAATACAATACAGATGGAATTTCACCAGATACCATTGAAGAACCTTCTCTTGAAGAGTCATCGATGATGCACTCTTCCACATCCACCAGAGTCAACAATGCACTGACCAATATCTCTTGCTTTAGTGCAGCTCTTCCTCTTGATCCAATAGTGAAACCATTACCATACAGAACTGGACTAACACCAATGCCCTCGCAACTTTGTCCAAACTGTTTAGCACATGACAAATTAAAGCTTTGGTTTCTGTTTGAAACCAGGACAGCTATAGGAGCAGATGGTCAGTTTTTGACCATATTGGATGAGGACTTAGAAAGAGTATTGCTGGTGATGAATCTGTCTTGGGCTCCCAGGATGAGAGAATGTTATGGGGCAGGTCTCTTGGTTTTTTATGTTTTCTGTGATGAACAAAACATACCAGATAGCCAAAGATGTCCAGTAGACACTCACACCATGCTGAACTTCATAGCAAGCTGTGCTGGGACATATTCTGGAAAAACCCTAACAAACTATGTTTATGAAGTGAAAGCTTGGCACACTCTTCATGGTCAACTCTGGGAAGTGCAACAGAATGAACTGAAGGCATCGTTAGATGGAGTGTCAGAGCTAGCGCCAGAATCCTCTAAACACACCAAGCGTGATCCCTTCACAATTAAATTGATCCTGCTCATCTTAATCCTTCAACGCCCCTAGATGCCGCAGTATTCGTGTGTCTAACGAGCACCTTCAATGCATTGTGTCAAATCAGAGAGCTCACAGTCAGAACAATGAAGACTTTTGATCCAACAAAGCACATCAAATGTTCAGACTTACAGATGGATGTGGAGGACAGACACAGGCTCAGGGTCACCAAGATATTCTTACCATGCACCAAAGCAGCCTTAACAGAGGAAGGTATATATTGGGCACAACAACAGGATGCCTCAGATCCAAAAGTGGCCATACCCAATCATTTTTTGGTCAATGACCTGTCGTGAAGTGGCCACTTGTTTGCTTGGAGACACAAGAAGGGTGTGAGACCATTGACTAGATCAGAGTTCTGGAAACGGATTAGTGGAATAATCAAGAAAGCTGAACTAGGGAATCTGAAAGGATATGGATTGCACATCAGAGGTACCTTGGAGTATCTGCTTAGAGGAGTCCCCTTCAAAGTAGTAAATTGATGGGGAGGTGGTTGAGCAAAGCATTCACCATCTACCTATGCAAGCATGCATTAATTTTGGCGCCATACCTGCAGGAATCGCAGGCACTGGAACTGTTCACTCGCTACACAATGCTGTTAATGCATTAATAAGGTGAGTTTACAACACTTAGCCCTTCTCCTTAGAATGGGGAGTCCATGCTGCACCATGATGCATTGCAGGGCTCCTTATATTTGGGAATCACGGCTCATTGGGACTTCCTTCACAGGTTTTGAAACAGTGTTTCGGGTCATAAAACCTGCAGGGTTTTAAGCCCAAATAGCTTCCTGAATGTAGTCATCACTATTTGTTTTGACCAGATATCATTACTGGTTAATATATCTGATATTCTTTTGTTCAAAACAAAAACCGGTAGCTACACATAGACACATGCATCACTGAAAACCAAGATTCCCTGTCAACCTTTATATACACATTATCATGTATATAATGTACATATTTGGCTAAAATGTGGGAGCACAGACTATCTAGTCATTTATGCCCTTACACCTGAGACATGGCTGAATAAGTATGACTTGATGCCTTGTGCAACACCAAATGCATAAGTACAAGACTTTTGAATTGATGTTCTGTGCTTATCTGTAATTTGTACATGGGCTATTTTAATCTCAATGTTGGAAAATTCAGCCAGCAAAGTGTCTGGGCATTGTGGCTGAATGTTACAATTAGGAATTATAACTTTTGGAAGGACTATCAACTTACTTTGATTGTACATAGTGCTTGATGCTGATAGTTTCATGGTTGGTGCAGCTCCAAGGAATAAGAAACTGTGTTTCACTCTCTTGGAGACGAAATTGTGGACTCTGTTGAAAATGCATTCTGCTACTGCAGGTAAGATGAGGTTGTTCTGAGATTGCTCTGCCTGTTTCTTAGTGAGCATGATCTCATTAATATTCACATTAACCAGTGCAGCTTGGAGCACAATGTACATGTGATTGTGTAAATGGTCAATTTTGGCATGCTTCTTGCAGTGGCAATTGATGTACTTATTTATGCCTTTGTGCAGGCCATGAACAAATCTTTTCTTCTTTGGCAACTGGTACCAGGACCATCCAGCATCACCCCAGATATTTGTTACTGAAACTATGCTCAGAAGTTCAACTTCCTGTGAAGACATAAGTTCTGGTGTTGAAATAGTAATGAGGTCTTACTAACTTCGTCATTTTCCATAGTGGTGTCCATGCAGCCATATGTGCTACTACCTGTGGCGATAGGCAGATAGAGATCTATAACAGATCCCATCAATGCCTGAAAATATCCAGTAGGCAGGAATTATGGGTAATTGATTTATTAACATCATGGCTTTCGCATTGCTGAAGTTCATGTTCAAAGGATTCATTTGATACCTTGATACTCCATTCTATTTCTTGTATTCTGTATGCCTTCAAAGATTCCCTGAGGGAATGTGGTGATGGCCTGTAATATGGATTGTACTATGGCCTGAAAGCACTGAATCTACAGATAGGTAAGTTGAATGCCATGAGAGGTACTGTATCATTAAGCTTTTGACTTCATCATTCTTATTGATTTTATGGGCAACTTAAAGACAATTAGTGACAGTACTATCATTGTAATTGTACTTCCTTGATCAAACCTATATTTAGGTGTCCATAATAACAATTTCATTAAGGCCTGTTATGGTGATTAATTTGATTGCTGGCAAGCATCAAGACAAGACTCTGCTCTCCTAAGTCTCCCATTATCAATCGTGGACATAGGTGGTCTAACTTTAGTTGAGTTCTCATTGACACTATGCTAGTTTTCTAGCAAATACACTCTCACTTGCCACACCAAAGCAGTCAATGTATTGGCTGTGAGCATGCATGGAGCATTGCTTCTAACTGGAGGTAACTAAGTGATTTCTCATTTGAATTGTGCTGATAGTGGGTATAGGCAATGATCATTGAGTAATTGTATGGAGTCTTGCATTGAGTAAAATGATTCAAGAAATTTTTGCACCAGCTTCAGGTTTTATTAGTGCCATCACTTGGATGAACACTGATTACTGAGGAGAAACAATCCTCACATTCAGGGCTTTGGATGGTAATATCCAAGTGTATGAATGGATTGATAATGTACATACAACTTTGGGTAGCTGTGTGTATCCTGCTAACAATTATCAATTGTCAACCTTAAGGTACTATTTCAATTTCAGAGCATCACACCTGGTCATACAGGTGAAATGGAGTCACTTGCCTGGGATGCTATCTATCGTTGGCTGGTGAGCACTGGTGATGGTCACCTGCATGTATGGAATTTCACTCCAGACAGTAAGTTGAAGGCCATTACCTCACAGCTCAACAAGCAGCCATACATCATGCACATAATACACTTTTATGATAATGGGGCCTCATTGCTAGTATCATTCCTAGAAAGCAGTCAAGTGTTAGTTTACCATTTCATTCTTTATCTTGTGCTAAACCCCTTTTCTGTAGAGTCTGCTATTCTGTTGAGCCCTGGGATTTAAAGTGGCGCAAAAAAGTGCAATGAATAATGTAAGTAGAGTATCGTTCCATGTATATGACTATTGACCTGTAACCTGTAGTAGCAATACCACACTCAAGGGCAATTTTCTGCTCATGAGCAATCTCAAAGATGGGATAGACAAATACACAGTTCCTACCCTCCAGTGCATCCAGTCTTATAGTCATGTCATTATTCACAATATTCCTTTGCAGATTTCAGTTCTGTAACAGGCAGGGCTGATTTTCATTGGGGGTGATGACAGTTTTGCTTGTATATTCAATTATAGTACAGGGGCATTCTGAGGGCAGTTAGAACATGGCAATCTGAGTGATCAGATTATTCCTATGACCATAAGTCGTTCTGATGTCATATATATTAATATACTAACAATGAGAATTAGTCACATGAGGGGCGTGCTGGTTGTACCATTGTTACTAGCAGCTGCTTCAATGAGTATAGTAGTGTTAAGGTTTGGGAGGAGGGCAAATTGGTTTGTTGCTTGAATATATTTCATGACAACATCTAATTAGCATCAGGCATGTGTGGAAGACAACTTGGCACCTTCCTTGCCTTCTGTAGTGTCTTCCACCACCATGCAACTTCTGCAATTCATGATTATCTGTGTGGTTGTGAATATTGCCATGCATGCTTTTCATTTAGGCTTTTTGTCAAAACTTTCCCTGATATTTCATGACATTGTAGTTAGTGCAATTGGGACGTCTTAGAGTTACAAATTGTCATATAATCACAACTATGAGCAAGGTGACAAATTCAGTATGTGCATATTGTCTACAATATATATCTTTATACCACAGAACTTGCTCAGCTAGCACATCATCATGCACCAAAGTCCTTTGAAGCAAGTTAGTATTTATTATTAGTGGTGAATTATATCGAAACTTACACGGTTCATTGGTTTTAGCACTAATTCAGATGATCCCCAATTCATCAATATACCATGGCACATTTGACTTCCACACACTGAGATGATTTCCAGATGATCACTGGAGGTGCAGCTTCATATCTGTGCGCCAAAGTCACCATACACTGAAAATGGGTCTTGGTAGCCTGTGATAACAGGTATGTAATATTGCACTGTAATATAATATACCTGATTGTGATCCTGTCCAATAGACATTATGTGTTTAATGACACCAGCCATATGGTTTCCCAATGTGTTCTTGAAGAACACGCAACTATCTGAAGTTAAATAGTTGTGACTGCAGTATTACAACCCTGCCATGTTGAGTCATTTATACTCTGTGATGGGCTTGCTTCCATGCATGTGAGTCCTTGTGTTCTCCCATGTGTAGCAGAGGACATCAGAAATAGGAGTTTTGATGATATTAGTAATATCATATGAAACATACAGATCTGAGTCTGTTACTGTGCACAGGACACCAGTGTCTGTATGAAATCCTTCACCTGCAAAAGGTGTGCAACATTGCTACAGGATTTCAGCTGCTTTAATAATAATATTGGATGCTCCAGGGTCTTGAATGATTGCCTTGACCTTTGCAGCAGCACAGAATGTTTCTAACATTGTCTCCTTTAATTCCCCTATATAACATTATTCATCAGTCTTCTATTTTGATTCAATATACTTATCAATTTTATAGTTTGTGTTGGTCTTCTGCAGGCTTTTGATTACTCTCTCAAAGGAAAACATCCACCAGCCATGTATGAGACCATATCTTAGGAGGAACTTGTGAAGGTGAAGACAGGTGTGGTGGTTAGGTCAGAAAGAATGGCCTGGAATGGCATCTTAAATGTAATCTAGGTAGGCCTTCATATATCTCATGTATTGCTAAGTGTGGTGCATTGATGTTATATGTGACATTCTCCAGTGTATTGCCATCAACAGCAGCATAGTGCTATGGACTAACTTTTGCTTCTGGTCTCTATGACCAACTTTCACATACTCTGTCCCCCAGAGTTTTACCAGCATCACTAGTAAGTCAAACACAATGACTGACCGCTATTGCTCTGCCTTGAGCTTACCATGCTATACATCACCCAGGTTCTTTGGCAGTCCACAGTGCCATGAAGGATGCTGGATGCCCCTCAATTCTGCCTAAATACTGTTTATCTCCTTGTCTGCCAGGACTTCTGTAGATACACTGTTTTGGTTGTTTTTTGCTTCTGCTTTGGTCACACACTCCTCAACTAATTCTTCTGCAATGAAAGCATTATCATCTATTTCTATCTGAGCTTCCTTATTTAGTAGGAAATTATGAGTATGTTTGGTCTACTCATTGATTTGTTAATGGTGTTTCCAAGAGTTAAGAAATGCACAATGCACCATAAGTGCTTCAATTATCTTCTTCTTTGTGGTATAACCCTCTGTCCCCAATGTCACCCCTGCCTCTTGGATCAGAACTTCTAGGGTAGGCATTTGCAAGTGGGTTATTGTAGAGATGGTAGGATTTGACTGAAATTTTCTTAACTGCTGGACATCAGAGGTAGTCTTGTAGGATTCCTTCATACCTGTTTATCAATGTCTCAGGACAGTTCATTGTAATAGACTGAAGTACTTACCAGAACAGAATTGGTCATGATGTTCATCTGGATTCTGCTTTCAGGATAGGCAATAAGTTCTGAAGAACAAAAATATATCTGCCCCTCCTTGAGGACCACATATGGATCTGCTACTAGATGAGCTAGAAGAAAATGATCATGGAAAAAGTTATATGCCCAGTATGATATATGCTTTCAAAGACCCCTTGACTGGAATGTGGAATTCCTCAATGGACTCATCAAGAAATTAGGTCACCACATACCTAAGTTTAGAAAAAAGCTAGTCATGCTTAAGAGAATAAAAACCAGCCTGCAGTAGTTCAAGGATTGTCTCATGTAGATGCAGTAATGGTAACCACCTTTTGCATTCAAATATTAGGAATTGTGAGCAAAGCAAGAGCATACTACAGAGAAGTTTACTCACTGGTAATCAACAAGCTGATGAGTGATGATTGGATAAAAATGTGTCGTGCATTGCATGTGAGAGAATAATCAAAGATGTGATGAAGATGGAGTATAGAATAAGTTATGTGCACCATCAATATTTTGCTGAATAGAATGCAAGAAGACAGGTAGTAAAGATGCAAAGGGAAAGCACAAGATAGGTATAAAGGTGAGATAAAATAAAGTGAGACATGAGGAGATTATGAGGACCATGCATCACATGTTAAAAATGATAGCTGGAGGTAAATAGCAGAGCATGGACTAAATCAGAGAACAAGTATCACCATAGTATTAGTACTGTGGCACAACAGATATTGCAGAAAGGTTCATATTCACTCACATCATAGGATAGACACTGTCAAGCCCAGGAAATACTTGAAAGGCTCCTGTGACCACTGTTATTGCACTAAGTACATGTCATTTCAAGAATAGGTAGGCTTATCTTGGGGAACATTTCAAATGGCCTATCTCAAAAAATGCTTACCAACTTGAAGGCATGGGGAGTGCAATCACAAACTGAACAAAGAGATCACATATTAGCTTACATTACAAGGTTTTTGTCTACATTTGGGTGCAACATTGAGCATTGAAGCTGGACATTCAACTTCACCTGATCTAAGTCAAAGAAGATTTCCCACATGGGCATGTAGAGGCTTTTGACATCAAAGATGTCCTATCACATTAAATTTTTAGGCTAGAAGTCTACAACAACATCAGCTGAACTATGCAGTTAGAGTGACTCAATGTCAGGGAATTGAAAACTTTCAGATGAGTAATAGGGTCAGGATGAGGTCGCCCCATATTTGGATTGAGTGCAGCACTGATCAGATCAATGATTAATGATCACCTGCACCTTATGCAGATGAGTAGGGCACAGCTCTTGGAGTTAGGAAAATGGAACACTTGTCATTAATTCCTAAATAGTCATAGCTAATTAGTAACATATAACCACAGAAACAAGCTCATGATGTTATTTGCGTGATTGCATAATAATAAGTAAGCAGGATAAGACCCTGCTTAGCTGATTACTTTGGCTGGACAGTCCAAAATTATGATTCAATTGCACCTCCAATTACTCTTGTAGTGTATACAATGTGGTGGCTCTATAATAATATGGAAGTCTGCCTTCTTATTTTAGATTTTATAAGCATACCTCATACTGTGCCTTACCCTGTCTTCAAAGGTCAGAATTCAAATTTTGAGTTCAGTATAATCATACCTGAGACAACCATCAGCAGCCCTTTTTCATGCTCCTACAGTCCTGTAGTGACTATATTCAAGAAAAGTTACAACTTGGACAAGAATATTCTCAATTTCCCCCTCACCCTGTGATAAGGTCAGTCACTAGGTGGTGCAAAGGTCTAACAGAGGAATCTCCCACAGCTCAATCCCTCTCATCTCATGCAGAGAGGGTCACGACTACCAAGCCTCCTGTTGTTTGATCAAATTATTTTCTTTGTGAAGCAGTATGAGTTGTTGGTGACTTACTCACCAGCAGTAACAGGTTTACATCAATTTCTATGTTGCTCAAACTAATTGTCATTTCAAGGTAAATAGCACAAGATACTTCAGTTCATTTTACAAGTCAACCACAAGCAAGATTTTGCAGTATGTCATTTATGATTACTCATATCTATCACTCACTACCTGATCACTATGTCAGGCATTCTATAGTATCAGTGAATTGGAATATGATTGGCTGTCATGCATAAGTGAAGCATTACCTGAAAAACCTAGGTAAATTGATTATAATTGCTTGCAACCCATCACTCACTGTCAAAATTCACATGTAGGTTGGCATATTATGCAACTCAACAAAAGCTCATTATCAGAAAGCCTAGAAGTGTCCATGAGACTGTAATGAACATTATCAGACTGGGATTTGAAAATATTTCTCAAACACTCTATCACCTCATTCCCAGAGGGTTGATCGTCATTTAGGATTATGTCCAAACTGTCAATTCTTGCAGTGACCCCCCCCCCCTTCATCATAACCATGCCAATTTTCTGTGAAGTAGGTACCTTACAGCCCAAAGATAACCTTCTTCAGCATCTAAGGGATGTTGTTGGGGCACACCCAGACATTGTAATGGTTATACTAGCCAATATCACAGAAAACCATACTTACTATTACAAGTAACATTGGTCATGTGGCCCCCCATCATTTTCCCTTCATCCTTGCCCTCACCTGCATTTGACTCACACTTTTCTATCAATTATCTATTGACCGGATCCTTGGGACCATTCCCATCCCTCATCTCCTCTTTCCCGCACCAATGTGTGCATGTGCCTTCAGGCTATGACTCATTCTGACTCATGCCACCAATGTGACTTTCCTTATCTCATCTTATCTTTCCTCTGACTCATAAATGCTGTGCATTGTATCACTTACCATTGGGTCATTCCAACATTTCTTGGTCTCATTCCACATTTGACCATTCACCACTAATCTGGCTCTGTTGCCAGCATACCTATACCCTTTTCAATCTCCCCTCTACCCTTACCTATTGTACGGTAACCTTGCCCTTAACCTTTCCACTTAGTATAAGTAGTCAGTTACTCTGTATTAAATTCTCTAACTTGAATCTACTCAATCTTCCCTGGAACATACTTCTCTCTGAAGCCCCCTCAGCTTCTGTCTTTAGTATCTTTTCTCTAGTACTCATCACACTAGAGTCTATTCAATCGACACTCATCGTTCAGACAAGACCGTCCTTACTTTGAGCCTGGTGACTTCATAGACCGTCATCTTAGAAGTCATGTAACACACTCATCTCTAATATCTGCCAACTCAATGTCACTAGTCTCAGTCACCATACCAGATCCTTCTGGTTACTTCATGAACATTAGCAGATGACACCCCTCCTAGGGCTCTGCATAACAGATCTATTTGAGTGCATAACACTTATAGCTCACCTGCTAGTTACTCCCCAGTATGGCAGACCTTATATCGAGAATCATTCACTCATTCACAACTACATTTCTTTTCCACATGCACTGAAGAGCAATTAGTCGACTGGCCTACTAAGGTTGTGGTAGAAGGCCACTGTTAGTGTAAAATCTTGGCTATGAAATTTCAGGTGTGGGTCCAAGGGAATGTGCTGATTGACATTGATACAAACAATCCTCAATTGACTGCTTGAGAAGTCTCATCAGCTCCTCTCCATTCATTACTGATGCAAAACACAGACATTATTCCCACATAAAATAATGGATGATATAATGATAATGATTAAGAGAGGACTATCCCTGATGAAGGACTATTACTCATTACTAAACCAGATGCTGATCTTGATGCTCTACAGGCCACACAAATCACACTTTTCTTTGAGTGGGAAAATATCATTTTTAACCCTGCATACTTGACTCAAATTATGGCTTATAGTCACTATCCTAAATGGTATAATACAGTAGCCAAAGGAGTCAAGGCTCCCCAGGTACTTGCTGGTAGTAATAGGCAGCAATGCATATATGTTCCTGCACATCTAGTCTTCCATTGCTTGACCAGGGGTGAAGCTTACTGCAACAGAGACAGAGGATCTAGGTACCAGCTCCTAGTATTATTCATCTTCATCACACACATTTTTCTCATGACATCCTGCTCTTACTGTTACTTGGACAGTTACTATAGCACAGATTAGCAGACTTATTATTTCTCTAGTTGTTTTAGTCAGTATACCAAAGATCTAGCCAGCTCAGATACTCTAATATATAATTTGTAGCAAAAGAATAATCATTGAGAATGTGTCTGCTTACTATCTTTTGCTTTTCCTGAAAGTACTTCTAATTTGAGTTTGGTGTCACTCTAATGATAAATAGAAGCAGCTAATTCTGGGCTATCAATATGTAGAGCTGTAATGATGTCAGTTGTGATTCATTCTAATGGAAATTCCAATGTGGTGATATGGTCACCATGTCAGCACTTTCAACTAGTAGTCAAAAGGAGATACTGCCAGTGGTGCTGTCTAAGTTGGAAAGAATTAGAATTAAACCAACTTAATCATGCTGCAAACTTGTGCTATGATACAATGACACAATAAAAATGAGATCACTGTGATCCATTGGCTCTGAGAGCCACTCAAGCTATCAGTGCTACACATAATAGTACTTTACCTAGTATGATTACAATTCCACTGCCAGTGGAACTTGAAACTTTTAAGTTTTAAGTTAAAGTTCCTATGCTATAAGTAGTGTTGGATATGACAGTGATAAGTTAACTACATCATAAGACTATTGACATCCTGGAACAATAACCATTAGAATTGAATGTATAATATCTTAAGGTGACCACTGTACCTATTCAAGTTCCTGGTGCTCAGATATATCTACAAGTTCAAATGCAGGTTCAACTTTTGTGTGATGGTAGCACCCACAACTGTATATGAGGTGCCTTGGGCATGTGATTAACCACCAAGGCACTTATAATCATGGCTATGTGGAGGGCTGGATGTAGTTCTTTTACCTTCATACAACTCCTTGAGTCCCTTAAGTCTAGCAACTATAAGGATAGCTTTGGCTTCACTTAAGCCAGATGGGTGTAAGTCTAAGTCAGTACTGATATAAGGCATGGTAAAATATAGTTATCCCAGCACTTGTGACAAAAGGTGAATCTAATATGGATTTTCAATGTTCCATAAAACGAGGTTCTCAAGCTTCCTCTGATCTTTGCTACATGCAGCTGGGCTTTAGTAACTTTCCTGATGTGGCAGGGGCATCATTAAAAAAATATAGGGTTTGCAAAGGACTGATCACCTGGGTCACATGCCAAGAACTAGTGAGGGTACCCCATACTGTACAGCATACCAATCTGACAAACATGAAAGAGGAGCCACAGAGGGCTGGTTGACCTTGCTGGGTACATGATGCCCCACATTGGTACCTGGTGCAGGGATCAATAAAGAACAACCAGCCTTCAGTGAGTCTTCAAAGGCCAGACAGAGGCAGAACATAACCATAAGTATGAAAAAAGCACTCATGAGTTTCTCCTGCATACACTGGTAGTAAGTAGTGAAGTACTATTAGTACAGCTGCCAGATATTGAGTGAAGTGGCATACTCACTGGTGCTGTCTGATTTTTGTCTAGCCAGGAGAGTCATGCTGATTGTTGGTGGTCCAGGTCCAGGTGCCATGAGTGTGATTGGTGATCTAGCCTAACAAGAAAGGTGGTGCTGTGGTTGAGTTATGTTTGCAGTCTAGCCTTAGAAAGTATAGTTGCTGTTGAGGCTCAATGTGAACTCAGTTTGTTTCAACTCAAAACTTCAGTTTGAATCAAGTTGGGCTTGAGATTTATAATTGACTTGTATACTTTGTATTAATGACCTGTGAGTTAATCAATCATCCAGGGAATGAATGTGTGGGGCCAGAGACAGATACTCTATTATAACAGTGGTGATTCATACAGTCGATTCATCAAATACTATACACTGGCAGTTACACAATCTTACAGTGTCTCGAAGAAGTAATGCACACAATCATTTTCTATGTATCTCCACCAAAACACAATATTTTTTTGGAATGTAAATTGCAAATTGTAGCCTGAGGTGTCCTCTATAGGGGCCTAATATCAGTAAAATAAAATATTGACAACTGTTTTCAGTAGAGGCAGAATGGTGAAAATGCTATTTTTCAACTTCTCAGGGGATTTGTTTTTTGTCTTGTAACCTTACCCAGTTTATAGAGCATAGTGTTCTGAGTAAAATATCACTTTGAATTAAAGAGAAATGTTGAGTCTTTGTGGAGATATAGATATATCCTTTGTAAAAAGGGGTTGCATGTAAAATTTGAGTGTGAACACTGCAAAATTTCGCATGTAGCCTCTTTTTACAAAGGATATATCTCCACAAAGACTCAACATTTCTCTTCAATTCAAAGTGATATTTTACTCAGAACACTATGCTCTATAAACTGGGTAAGGTTACAAGACAAAAAATAAATTCCCTGAGAAGTTGAAAAACAGCATTTTCACCATTCTGCCTCTACTGAAAACAGTTGTCAATATTTTTTTTCACTAATTTTAGGCCCTTGTAGAGGACACCTCAGGCTACAATTTGCAATTTACATTACAGAAAATATTGTGTTTTGGTGGAGATACATAGAAAATGATTGTGTGCATTACTTCTTCGAGACACTGTATATGTTTTTGAACAAGCCATGTAATAATACTTTGGAAAGTCATCAGTCCACAAATGCCAATGATAGAAGCAAATACATACTCCAATTCAAGGTGAGGCATGCCAATTATTTCCCTTGTTATGTTGTTTGGTGTAAGGCCCATCATTGAGGCAGCAACATTTGAAGCAGCTGCTTGGCATTGGTGCAGGCAGTAACAAGACAATGAGTTCTCATAAAACAGCTTCAAAGATGTCACACCTTGATTCCTTCACATGGTGATAGTAAACAGTTATATGAATTCTAATAAGTGTGTTTCTAAATTTTGCTTCATACTCAAGTGATGGAATGAGAACGTGGTTCTGATCATATGCTAGTAATGGGCAAATATTATGCCTAGATGTGACATCCTGCAGATGGCCTTTACATCAATTAGCAACTGGCCAAGTTGTGATGTCAAATTTAGAGCTTAGGCTGTCTGAAGAGGCAAAAGCAAATACTTAGATTCATACAACAATGAAGGAATATTCCTGACTCATGAATAGTGGTTGAACTATTACCATTTTTGCCACTAGTATCACCTTGAGGTTTGTCATTGGCCTATTGTATGATAACATTCAATGTTATTGGAAATGATTGATGAATCACTAAACTAACTCACCTCAAAGAGGCAGTGAGTGAGCTTGATTGATCTGCAACCAATAGCATCCTGGATAGCACTGGGGGCCTTGTAGTATCTTGCCTTTGAAACTAGGTTCTCAAAGGTGCTAAGATTATTGACAACAGCAGGAAAATCTCATGGCAAGAACTTGAAGGACCTGCTATGACCTGCGATGAGCTGACAGCTCAATTTCAAGTCTGCTAAGCAGCCATAGAAGATGTTTTCAGGATTGAAGTTGCCATCCAGTGTGAAAAGAATCATTATGACTGATCTGGAATACTTCATGGATGATAAACTCTTTATCATGGTCCAGACCCTTGGTGATAATGATATTACCATCTCTTCCATCTGTAAAATACTTAGCACGATGAACAAGCCTAGGTGTTGTAGCATAAAGCTCTTCAGAAGATGTCTTCAGCTTGTTGAGTACCGATGCATGAGGTTTTGAAGGACTCAGAGTACTGGAGGATAACCTAGCTGGTGGTGTAGTAGGATGTGGCACATTCATGTTTTGGGTCATGCAGAATGGCTTATGAGTGTAGCCCAGTAGATTATAAATGGGAGAATAAGATGATTCATGTATGTATACTGCCAGGGACACAAGTGATGGGACTGAGTGCTGATTATTGCTTATCATAGTAGGGATTAATGAGAATGGGCACGAGGCTGTGGGACATATAAGTAATGGTCATAAGACCTAATTTGCATTTGGAATAAAGAAACAATTCAAATTAAAACAGAGTATAACACCAGTCCTAATTAGATATGGCCTTGCATGGAAATTGGAAATCAATGGAATCCAAAGCTTGAAGCTTAAGAGTTAGATGTCCATAAGCATCTTACCAAGCGCATTCCATTGATACGCCCATGGCTAATGTAATTACTGAATACTTGCATGTCACAGTCACATTGGTTCTCAGAATGTATTGACACAAAAATGCATTTGCACTGGCATGACAAAAAAGGGTATCATAACCCATCTTAACCTGCAGTACACCAACTCAAAATCTTAGGATCAGGCCATAAGTAAGGAATCTCAGAGAAACAACACCCAAGCTGAACTGAATCATTGAACCAATATGGTGTGAGAATAAACATGCAGCTATATGGTGCAAAATACATTGCAGTTTGATACTACACCATGAGGAATAACACAGTAAAAAACTAGTCCCATTGGCATTAGATTCACAGTGAATAAAGCAAAGAGAGCAAATACCTTGTTGCTCTGTTTATACAGTGTGAAGAGATGGGTTAGATTGTGAGTAAGGGCTGTTCACCACTGCCTCCTAATGAGGTGATGCTGCCTGAGAGAACTTTAAGGTTCAGTCTGGAGAGCTTGTGATCAACATTCATGTCATACAATATGATCAAGGACAGTTCACTCACATCAGTAGTGCATGTAATAACACCTGAAAAATCATTATTAGATCAGATAAATAGTACTGCTCACTGAGGTATTGTCTGTCAATGGCTTTATACCAAAGTCAGAGATAGGAGGCTTACAGTTGAGGTTTTTCAAGGACTATACTCTATCATACCTACATATCCAATACTACATGCAGATATCCCCAGCTTTCACTCTGAGTGTGTGATCTAGCAAGCACAATAAGATGGGTATGTGGCAGTACATTCATTGCACCATGAAGATTCAGTAAGGCTAAAAGTTCTTTGTGCTGTTCTGCCTGTATTGAAGATGAGAGGACATAGTATATACTATCTTTAAGGTATATGGTATAGATGTAAGAAGGAGCATGACATAATAAGTCAATAGAACATTCTTACAGAAACTATATTGCAGTTGGCTGGTATTGATGTGGCCAGAATATCCAATGATCCAAGTGGTCACAGTTATGATGTGGTACGTCACAGCGACTCCAATAAAAG
Source organism: Suillus hirtellus (assembly GCA_016695485.1). Lineage (NCBI taxonomy): Eukaryota > Fungi > Basidiomycota > Agaricomycetes > Boletales > Suillaceae > Suillus > Suillus hirtellus. The sequence continues at coordinate 119,705 of MU172374.1, read as the reverse complement.
GTAGGTATTCCTGGCCTTGACAAATTCAACCAGAACCTTATGACACTAACACACATTGGATTTGAACACAGAAAAATTAAAGTGTCAGGGTTGAAAGACTACATTAAGGTTTTTCAGGCTCACATGGGAGGCACAATGAGTTGTAACCAGTAGGTATCAGCAAGGCCCCACCAGTCAAGTTAAATAAACACTAATTCAGCAAAAAAAAAATATCAGGTATGTCAGAGTCAGAAGGTTCAGAGCTTGCAACTTCCTACATTCCATAGAATTCCAATAGAACTCAAATGGTCAAGGGTTTGGCACCATTGATCAGTGGGAATCACTTTAGCTAAAACATCATTGCAATTTGGAGGTCAGGTGCTTTATCAATTTGTGGTATTGTAAGTGTTTCATACTGTTAGTAGATAGTTTGTAGATTGGATGAGCAGTTGGCCATTGATATGGAATAGTGCCATCAAAATTCATTGCAACTATACTTGTTAACAATGGAGAACTTGAGGATTGAAATGGACATTCTTATTCTGGTCTAGAACACATCTTCAATATCTGGTTAGACCTAGAATGAGAGTTGCCCTGATGGGGAGAGAGGAAGAATTTGGGTATTGAACATGTAGTCATACCATGTGCTTGTTTGTCTACAGTGTCATGTGAACTATGACATGATCACATTCCCATGAGGTTCTTTGCAGACTGCTATGCGTGCACACTGTACAATTCCTGGGTCATATATGTTTGTTTGGTATGGTGTAGTGCATTGTAGGCTGCATCATATTTTATAATTCCTTCAATGTGATGATTCAGCAGTTTCACTGGCTTTTTGACTTTGACTAACAAGGAAGCACCAGCATCTTTGGAATCAGTTGCACTTTTGACAAGCACCTTCTTATCTTCGCCATTGGTGGTCGCTTTGGATTTTGAGTGTATGATGTAAGGGATGAATGAATGAATGGGGATTTTGCTGTATTGTTTGGATGTAACTCAGAGTTACAAGTTAAATTATTAACTCACAATCATGACCCAGGCTGAATATTCCCTGAGTAGGAGAAGAACCCCAATGGAAATGGGTAGGTTTTCACAGTCCCTGGATTCCAGTACTGGCCACTCACAGCTGTGATTCATGCTGCTGTCTTGGAGGCAGCATTGAAATGGTTTTATTTCACTCCCTTTAAGTGTTTTTGGAAGTCTCCCATGATGGATCAAGAGCAATGTCTTCATGATAAGCTCTATACATCAATGCATAGATTCAGGCTCATGATGACCTGCAGAAGCAAAGGAGGGGTGACAGCTGCAAGCTAGAGAAATTCATCACTGGACTCATGTTTTGGTCAGATTCCATGCACTTAGCACAGTTTGGGAACACATCAGCATGGCCCATTTATTGATACTCCAGAAACCAGTCCAAATACACCTGTACCTGCCCTACTTCTAGTGCATGCCACCCTGTGGCATTCATTCCCATTGTAAGTACACCTATATGTGACATACAAATATTGTTGTGCTAATGAACATTGACTTGTCCTTGGCAGCTTTCAGAATCAATCAAACAATTCATTACCAAAATCACTGCACTCAAACAGAAGAGCTACCATGATATTCTTGTGCATTGCAAGTATGAGTTATTTTATTCAATCTGGCATATTTTGATAGATAATAAATTTCTTGACACCCACAGAAATGGTATTGTAATGTGTCACAATGGTGTATAACACCAAGTATTTCCTGTAATATTTATCTATTTCACAGATTATCTAGAAAAGTGTGTGGAATACTTCCTTTCAGCCCTGCATGTGCTAATGACACATCAGAAGAGTTCTTATTGCAACAGTTCATGATAAGGGCATTTGTCCTTGTTCTCAATGTCTCCTTCCAAAATCCTGCTTTGATTGCATCAGACTTCATGCTAATATATCAGGAAGACTCACAAGAATGTGCTGATTCATCAGGGATACTATCATTGCTGCATGCAACACTATCTACAAGGCAGGTGCTTCAATCAAGGGTGCTACTGTAGAACATCTTCTCAAAGAGTTCTCACTTGTATCCACCCTTGTAAGCTATCTCTAATTTAGCATAGTTGAATGTTCATTTTACCTCCCTTACAGAATGTCTTTGCTGACCAACTAGGCCCACTTAGTTTGGATTGCTTTTTCATACTTGTCATTGACCTGTTACATGAGTTTGAGCTGGGTGTATTCAAATCAGTTTTCAAACATCTTATTAGGCTACTCTATGTGCTCGACCTAAGATCTTCAATCTCCTAACCTACAAATTACACGCACTTGGTAATTATGCTGCTTCTATCAGGTTATTTGATATAACAAATTCATATACTACCCAAATCATAGGCATTTCTTGCTTGGCTATATTAGCAGTATTGATGTCCTGTGCTTTATGGGGTGAGCTGACTCATTATTCCATAAGAATGCTATATTGAAGCATGAACTAACAGGATCCTGCAAAGCAGCTGGCTATGCAGGAATGAAGGTGCACTTGCATCTGATAGTAGCAGTCATCCACAACCCTTCTTCATGATATACACAGCAGTGATCTACCACTTAGAGTCCATCATTTTTTATCAATGAATGATTGTAACAAGATAAATTTAGCCTCTTACCTTAGTGAACATAGTCATGATCCAGCCATCAAAGTAAGTCATATCAGACAACTGACCACTTCACTGCTAACAGTACCAAAAGGACTTCATTCCAAAATTGAAAGATCACCTGCTCTCATAACTCCTAGGCTTGGACTACAATGGTGATGAGCATGAATTCAACAATGCTCAAAGAGGTAGCATACTGTTTATTAACAACCTCAGCAGGGTCTCCAAAGCCAAACATCTTCAAATCAACTACACAGCTTATGATATTTGCTGTGACCAAGACACTTTGAAACCAGGGCATGGTGGCACTGTAATGATGTTATTGAGAGAATGTTACACTAATACTCATCCATTCTGGTACATGCAAGTCTTGGGTCCCTTTTCTATATAGATTCTCTACATTGGCCTAGATGCTCGAAATTGCACTCCACAATCAATAAAGCTTTTGTGGGTTCAGTGGCTTGGTGCATTTCTGCATTACTGGTGGGGCTTTAAGGAACGTCAGCTCTCAAAAGTTGGATTTGTATCAGATTCAGCCACTGCATTTGGCTTTCTCAACCCTTCCCTCATCCTTAGAGCTTGCCATCTTATACCAGCATTTGCTGATGGCCATATAAATAATCTCCTTTAGCATGGCCCCACAGTTGCTCAACCATGCAAAAAAGTAAATGACTGGACTGCATTCATCCCTTGATTGATAAGCTCCTTAAGTCGACGTGTGAGATCTTTGCAGTTTCACAATATACCTTTACTACAATCCCAACATACCCATCTGGCCAAATCAGATTCTTGATGTGCTTAAAGGAACAATGTCAGGTCCTCAGTATACCCACATGCAAAGTAACCAACACTTGTTACTATAATGAGGATGTACACAAAGTGGCATTTGTACTTCCACAATTTGTTAGATCATTCTTAGAGGAGGGAAAGGAGATCCTACCCATATTCAGATGTGCTGCTGTAGCTGCTAAAGTCATGGCAGAAGGCAAGAGAATTTGCAAAGTACTTCTCCTTGGCTCTGGTTTTGTTGCATGCCCATGTGCCAAGTATGTCAGGCTGCCTCCAGTGCTATTTTCCATCACCCATGAGTATAGCTGGACAGTGGACTTACAGTAGTGTATATAGCACTTTGTATCTCATCATGACTTATAGAGGGTGTTTACTTGCCTGAATTCCATCATACTATGCATGTTTTCAAGCTTGAAAACTTGGGGCCCTCTGCCAGTGTCAACACACCTTGGTTGGTCAAATGGTAGTGATGTGAAAACAAATTCCCAAAAAAACTGCAAATAGTGCCCATAGCTATGGGCACTTTCTTTGCATCCAAGGAAATTTGTTCTCACAGTTTCAAGCAGACCAAGAGGAGCACACACAATAAATTTTGGAATTGCCCCATCCTTACATATGTAGAATAACTATAATGCACTGAAAATTGGTTCACATGCACTGAAAAACAGTACATCAAAATTGTTTCAACTACAATTCAGTGGTTCTGAAGATGCACTGAATTTCCAGGGCAATTCAAGTTCAGTGGACAAATCCACTGAAGAAACGGCATTCAGTGCATTATGCACTGAAGTTCAGGGCATTTACTATCCACAGTGTGTCACTGGTACTACTACTACTAATGGTGGCAGCAGATATATGGGCATATGATGTTGCAATATTACCCTTATTGCTTACAATACTCCTGGCTAAAAGATGATGAGCTATAACATTCATAGTGCATGATCTCAATGTCTCCAAATTTGCTGTCAAACTATGGTCACACTGAATTGCTATATAAAATCCTACATTGTGATGCAATTTTGATGGAAAACTGCAGAAGCCACAACACTAGCTTGGTACCTCCTAATGGTTTATCAGAAGAAAGCTAAAATGAAGAACAGACTTCAGATCAATAATGTGATTGGCGGTTTCAATGCTAGAGCATAAAATATGAAAGCTAGCTAGAGAGCTAATATAGGCTAATAATGGTCCACCAAAAGGCAAAGCAGAAGACAAAAGAGATAACAGATTAGGCATCTGATGTGCATCTCACAAGCCACTAAATAGACATATATTGGGAAAGCTGACAAACATCAATTTCCCTTGCTCCATTGAAGCCAGCAGATGTGTACTTTATGGTGAGTCCCCTTCTTCTAATAGTATGGGGTATCTGAGCCTTACTGGATGCATTGTCAAGCCTCCTAATTACTGGAAATTGCAGCTCACCTCTCCATTGCAGGTTGGCACCTCAGGGCTGAATAATGCTATGCATCCTCACCTGAAAACTATCATTACACCTTTGTTGTAAATCCCTTGTTTAGCTTTGGCCTAATACATTGTCACCAGTGAACATACTCTCAAATGTTCTTCATCCTTCTCAATATACATCTAAGTGAACCTTAAAGAGTGAAGATCCACTGCTGGATCTATCAGACATTTCGATGATGATGATACAATGACCAAAGGTGCATATCTATGTGAGTTAGTTGTTGACAGGCAGCTGGTAACATGTGCCATGATTCATAACATGTTAGTTTGAGCTCAGATTTTTGAACCAGTGTTCACTGTCCAAGCAGCACCTAAGGAAGCATTATATAAGCTGGTGATTCATTTTGGAATTGGCACACTTGGTGACCTCACATGCTGGCCTCTCAGAGAGTAAGGCTAATTTAAACTCATGGAATTGATTATGAGCTTGGAGCTTGAGACTTGAGGCTTGAGCTCCAAATTCTGAAATACTCTAAGTCAATAATGGTACCAATTACTAAGTGCCACTAATCAGATCAGGCAGTCATGTATTCATGTATGACATAACTTGGCATAGCCACTACTCTTCAAATTACCCTTGCCATTATGATGATCAATTCAAGTTGAAGTCGTCCTCCCCATCATGTTCTTTTCCTTATGCTCCAGGCTGTAAAGACCATTGAATCAGACACCACAGGAAGTCATCGACTTTGAAAGTAATCATGATGACAACTACAAAGCAATGACTTTGCGGACTGTGCTCCATTGGCCTATTGTCATTGTAATCTTCTGCACATCCCTCAACCATTTACTGGTATCTACTTCTGCTTTTCTCTAAGACCATCCTCCAGTGTCTTCAGACAAACTTATTACTTGAAAAAATTTTCACCTCCTCCATCATCCTTCTCAATATATGTGGTTCAATGAGATTGCATGGACATCACCTCCTATTTAACAAGAGTTCACAAGTTTCCCCATGTCTGTCAGCTTGGTGGAGAATACTGCTCCAAGTCATGTTTTAAATGACTATCTTGCAATGTGCAGGACACATGCCAGCACAATCTTGCCTGATGACCACAAAGTCCACATTACATGAACTATCAGCTTATCTTCCTTTTTGCTGTATACTCTAGACTGACAGAATAAAATGTTTGAACAATTTTTCAATTAGAACGATTGACTGAGGGATGAAAAATTGCGAATTGCACATTGTCATTCCACCTATGGACTGACCAACTATGCTTGCCTCCTCAATGTTACTGCACCAGCTGATATTTCAACATTATCATGAAACATGATAATGTTGTGCTAGAGCAAGACAGCTTGGACTGGCACAGAAAGCTTCCTTGTGTGATGGACGATGTCCTTTTGTGTTCGAGTTGGGATGCTTGGAGGATGAACCAAGTGGTGGCTGCAATATAGAATGGTAGCAGGCTTACAAGGAGACTGCACCTGGTCAGTGCTTTACAACTTGTTGACAGCATAATTGAACCTCCAGCTGCCTACCTCATCCAGTTTTCTCTCGGATTTTTGTCATCTCACACGATCTAGCGAACCCGGACTAGACCGGACCTTGGCGGCACTACCCCAGTCGCTCATAAAGTTGTAGGCGGAGCCGGGCATAGGCGGACGGCCACGTAGAGCACCGGACCCGGTCTGCCGGGAATGTGGAGTGTCAGACTTTCCGCCAAAGCGAAAGCAACCTACTGTGAGCTCCCCTACCTAGTTTGGCATGCAGTATCATATTCTTTACATGAAATAAAAGCTATGAATATGTAGTAGGTATGCAAGTGTAAAAAGACAACAACATGTGACGGGAAGGCTACGAGAAAAACTAAGGTCGTATATGCTGCAATTTGAAGACGACGGTACTGAGCGAGAAATCTGTGCATATCATAGCGGATGTGCTATAGCACCATTGAATACAACGGGCATGTCGTCCGGATGACTTGAGGTAAGTTTGAATGAGTCCGTGCACAAAGGCCGTTTCCCGTCCAACGGGTCGACACTCCGGGCCCCGGGATTGTAATGCGGCTGTAGGTCTATTATGCCCGGTCCGTAATACCTACCGGGCGGGATTTGGGGGACCAGATCACACGTGATCATGCATCGCGGAGACAATTCGGGCATTGCGGAGTTAGCAGACCGATCCGGAAGACTTGTTGATATTATGAACACGCGGTCGGAAACATTACCGGTCGTGATATAATCCTTCCCTTCCAAGTTCTTATCTTTCAATCCCTACTCCATTATCTCCTCCATAATGTCTTCATCTAGTGAGGATACCGAATCTTTGGAGAACGAATTCGCCGCCCTTCGCATTCTCCTGAACGAGATCAACATATCGATTCCTCCGGACAAGGAAATGTGTTTTCCCGAGCAGGAGGAGTGGTGCCGGCGGTGGAACAACTTCATGGTGTGTGGCATTCTCCGTTCCTACCTCTTTTATTGATTCAGCGTCAGCCGACGTTCACTGCCTGTACGGAAGCTGGAAAGAACAAAGGCCTTGACTTGAAGTTATCCGAGGAGGAGGTAGCCAAAGGTTTGCAATGTAAGCTTGCTGCCGACAATTTTATGGACAAGATGAAGATCGTCAAGGAGGCTGCTGCATTGCAGGCGGTGAAGAAGGGGAAATCGAAGGCGTATGATACCCAGGACAACGGACCGGAAATAGAGGAGCAGGGGCGGGTCGAGGTCGGGGCGGAGGTCGATGATGTCCCGATACCGTTAAGCCGTGCTCGGAGGGCCAAAAAGAGCGTTCTGCCTGTGTCTTCCGATTCCGAGGTAGAAATCGTGGAGGTTCGAAAGGTGTCCAAGGTACTCAGTTCGTTAGCAACTCTTAACGTTTTACTAATAGTAAATACTCTTCAGCTTGATCCCTCTGCTGAAGAGGGTTCAGTGATGATTAGTCCACGTCCTTCCAGTACGTCCTCCCGTTTCCCTTCGATCTTGACAACATCCAGATCACTGTCCTAGGTGGAAGTAGAATCACCCAGGACCAAATGAAGCTGGAGTCCAGATCGCGGCCTTACGTTCTTGTGCCATCCTTAAAACGTGGACCGATCCAACTCGACGATGACGAAAGCTTAGAAGACAACGAGTATGTGAAGGCGAGAGTCCGCGAGATGATCGGGGCGGTATCGGTCCTCGAGTCAATGATTGGGGACATCAAATCAAAACTAATTCAAATTGATGCGCACTGTCACAGGAAGCGCCGCAAGCTGTAGTCCTTCTTCATGGGGTCTTGTACGTTATAAATACTGTAGCGTGTTCTATCGGCCGGGTCCTCACTTATAGAGCAACCATTGTCATTCTATTACGTAACAAGATACGGGCGAAGGACTAGACTTTAGTCGTTGTGTAAGCGGCAGAAGGGGCACGAACCTCTTTTCCTTCGTACCGAGACTACATTTCTCCCAACAGTCGCCGTCGAAGTATCTCCCTTGCTCCTCTGCATTTCTTTCTCCCTCTGCTTTCTCTTTTGTCTCCTCTGCTTCCTGTTTTATCTCTGGTCATCTCTCTAATTCGAGATAACTGAACCTTAGTTTTGTTCGCCGTCGAAATATCTCTCTTGCTCCCCTGCTTTTCCTTTTCCCTTCTGCTTTCTCTTTTATATCTGCTTGGCTCTGGTTCGAAATAGCCGAGTTCCGTCATCCCTCTGATTCATGAATCAGGTGCATCCAAGCATTCGTCTCGACACATACAGTCTTTTGTCTCGCTCTCTGGGCCCAACCCCTCATGACCCTATGGATTACGTCTTCACACCCAACGCGCTGGAATCGATGCCGGAATTTCTTGAGAGGCTGCCTACACCCTCACTCATCAGTGAGTAAACCATCTCCTCCTTATTGCATCTGACCTTCGTACTTCGGGCATCTGACCTGCCACTGGCTCTCCCTGCCACCTGCCACCCACTTCCTACCGCCTGTTTCCCATCACCTTAACTGTTTCCTGTTACCTGCTACCTGTGTCCTGCTACGTGCTTTCAGCTACGTGCGTTCCGCCACCTGCCTTCTACTACCTGCTACCTGCTACCTGCTACCTGCTACCTGCTACCTGCTACCTGCT
>MU172374.1:0-110730 GCA_016695485.1 Suillus hirtellus | reverse complement strand
GCTACCTGCTACCTGCTACCTGCTACCTGCTTCTCGCTACCTGCTACCTGCTTCCCGCTACCTGCTACCTGCTTGCTTCTACCTGCTTCGGACTACCTGCTTCCCGCTACCCAATTTGGGCATAGTTGGTCTGAAATATCCTGTGAGTCCAAGGAACTGCATCAAGTTATGAAGCGTTTGGGATATTTGCCAGTCTGTAACAGCCATTAACTTTGCTAAGTCTGGTTTGACTCCTTCTTTGCCTACTCACGCGCCCATGAAGACGACCTCTGACATGAATAGCTGGGTTTTCTGTGGGGACAACAACAGTCTCTTTTTTCAGACATGATCAAAGAACTTACACAGTCTAGCTAACTTTTCCTCAAAATTGTTGCCCGCCATACCATTGTCGTCGATGAAGAGCTCATACAACAGTCCAATTTGGTCTTTGAGTGCAATAGCTGCCATATCGCTAAACGTAGTTGGGGTGCCTGTAAGTCCAAAAGGCATCCTGCAGTAACAGTCATATCCACGGCCTTCTGTATAAAAGGCTACGCAAGGTTGAGTTTCCTCATTGACTGGATGTTTAGATACAATAGTTTTCTCCTACTTCTGTATTGTAGTCATTTGAAATTATTATTGCTTCTGTACACAAAAGGCCCTGAGGATGCCTATAATGCAACAGTGTTGTGTTCATATCATCACTGGCCTGACTACACAGCATTGGTAACCTCTAATCTTGTTATGTTGAGTCTTATAAGCACAGAGCCCCAACTCATACCACTTGCTGTTGCATACACTTAAGTGTCCTTTACACATGAATTTGTGTATGTACATCAGTCTTTTTGTCCAAAGCTCCACTGACTATGTACTTGTTAATTATATTGTCACAAGGGGCTCAAAGTCTATCTGGTCTGCACCAGATCTGTGATTGATTTTCCCAGGCTGAGTTTCATTTACTATTTAAGTGTCAAAATGCTGTTACACTGATCTGTTTTCTTTCATTGTACTACTGCATGACTACACTATGTATGTAATATACAATAGCCACTCAAGTTGTAGTATTGTAGATTTACAATAGTGCTGATCTACAATACATGCAATACAACCAATCATCAAAGTACCTACTCCTATTAAAATATAATAAGTGCAGTAACCAACATTAAGCCAAATAACCAAAATATGAAAGGCACAGATTTGTGAGTGCCTATAGTGCCATATGTTGACTGGTTTGACAATGATGATTGTTGTCTAGATGTCCAACTTTAAGTCATATATCTGACAGGATGTCCCCTACACATACCTTCTCATGTTTTTGCCCAATGATACTTCTCCAGTTGGTCCTCTAGGGGGACCATCCTTGGAACCTTTGCCTGGCAAACTTGTGTCAGCACTCCATAGGCTGGGTTCTGTTATGTGAAAGTGCGCTCTCAAATTTCAGTCATGCTTCTACTAACATTATTTCCCTTGTAGTTTCATGACATGAAACTCACCATCAGCTCAAGGCCCACTCTTACCAGAACATCAAGATCATATTGACAGACTTCAAGAAAGTACACCAACATACTTACCTTATATCTGATTCTTCCCTCATGCTATGAATGTGGTACTTACAACATCTCATCCCTCTTCATCTATCAATGCAGTGCCTCAGCCCATGCTGCCAGCCCCTCAGTTTCCACCTATTACTTCTGTTGCAGTTCTGAGTCAAACACTGGCTGATCGATCAGATGTCCCTCATGTTGGATCGAGTGTAAATCATAGGAGTCATTGAGTGTTGAATAGGGTGGTTGAAGTGCCATCCTGCAGAGGCAGTAGTCATTCAAGAAGTCCTAATATGTCAGATCATGCCAGTACTTCATATTCTGGTCAGTGTCAAAGTGTGTGTCCTATGAGGTTTCACACTAATGCATCATTACAGTTACTGGACATCATCAGATGTTGAACACGCCTCCATCAAGTGTTGGGCAAGCAGTTGTGTGAATTTTCAAGCTCTCACCAGCTTGTCACAGCCATTTGCAATGCATTAATTGGTATGTATTTTTGCCACTGCACCCTCTCAAAATGTATTATATTCATATTGCTACAGCTCACAAGGACACATATCACAAGGCAGGCATATTACATCAAGACCTCAGTGCAGGAAATGTTGTCATTCACGATGGCAAGGGCATTCTCATTGATTGGAATTTATCAAAGTTGATCAATATCAAGGGTGCTCGGCAAGTAATGTGTACAGTTTGTTCATTCCATACCAAAGCTTGTTAGTATACTAAATCTGTTGAATCTGTCATCACTAAGGGAACCTAGCAATTCATGTCTGCCCACCTGGTCAAAAACAAAGACACCACACATGATGTCAAGGATGATCTAGAGTCTAGTCTCTATGTCGTTCTATGGGTTGCCTTACTATGGACGGAGACTCACTTGACTATCCCTGCACAGTCAAGCAGGTCTTCAAAGTTGATGAATTAGAGGGGGTTGGATCATCTACTAAATTAGCTTTTCTCAACCTGAGAACACAACTTAGGCGTGATTTGTTTATCAACCACAAACCACTCAACAGGCTCATTCTCGCACTTACTGAGCTCTTCACGCTTTGGTACATTGTGGTCACTCAGGAGCAGCAGGATGCTTACAATCAAACATGTAAGCACATGGAGAAGACAGACACCACTAACATGACCTTTATCATGAACCTCTTGGAGGTGTATCCTACTTACAAGTTGAAGATGGACATGGAGATTTTGAAGTCACATGACAAATCATCAAAGTGTATGATTTTCTCCTTCAATTAGAAGGCTGGCCTTAAGATCCTCCTGTGGAACAAATTCTCACCTCCAATGGGAAGTTCCATGCAAAATACCATGTCTTCACAAAGTCACTATGTCCTTCACAGGTAGAATCAATGACATCTAGCAAAAGACATAGAGTTGGGGATAACTAGCCTTGCACTTGGTTCAGTGGCTGTCTCATTATGTTTTACCCTCATAATACTTTTTACATACTCCCTTATGTTCTCTGTTGCATTGTGTACCAATATTAATTCATAACTGACCTATGTGACAATGACTGCTGCAACAGTAAGGCGCACATATAAGTTACAGCCTGAATGGAAATCATCCCAAATGTGTAAATTACAATAAGAGATGAACCTGTACACTACATTCTACATTGTCTTTTCCTTTCTCTGTTGCAGAGTGTCTCAGCAACATCACGCTCTCAAAAGTCCCAGCGCAGTGTATACAACACTTACTGTAGGAGAGAGTCAACTATAACCAGGCACAAAAGGGGACTTATAAATGGGACAAAAGAGAAAATACATGAGACCGATATGCAAATACATACAGGTGTCTTGCCAACAAAACCCTGTCTACTTCATAGGTCAGGAATTGTTAGTCCTACATTACTACTATATTACTATGTATCACTGAGATTACATAGAAAGAAATACTAGAAACAAAGCAAACATTTGAAGTTTTAGTAATGAATAAACTCAGGCTGTTGCTGGTCAGCCAGTCAACCACCTTTGTCAGCACCTTCCAGCAATTTCCAGTTCACTATTTAATTCTCTATAGACCTGACCCAACTCTCTTCTTTTCCATCATGCACTCAGTAGTAGTCATATATGGTGCTTTTAGTGTATTTGTATTAGAGTGTAGTCAAGACTCCTGCTGACTTTTGGGTTGTTTGTCATGATGCTAGTATTTCATCTTGTATGTTGCCCCTTACAACATTCATAAGTAAGTTTCTACTGTATTCACAAGTCAATGAACCATTGTTGTCTGTAGATTAACCTATTGTCATTCCAAATGTTGATTAATTATGTTTAGTATTTCAATGCTTCTAAACGGTTAGTCTATTGATTGTTGTTCTACTATGTGAGTCTGGTAGCAAGACTTCCATCGAATGAGTCGTTGATTTATGATCTACTCAGTTGCTCACAATAAAGAGAAGTCACGCACCCTCCAATGCAGTCATTGCACTGTGCAATGCATCCCAGACAAATCACAATAAGACAGATTAGTATTGGAACAAGTGAGCAAGTTTTCCATTTTTACAGGATGGCACTGATCATATAATTTGGATACTATATTGCAGCTATTGTTATGACAGTACATTGTCGTGTGTGAACTTGGATAATCTAACAACAGTAGTTGCAAAAGAGCAATGTCTGGTATGTCAAGCTTCATGAGGTCGCCTCTACAGAAGAGTAGAGGTTGCTATGTCAAATGGTTGTTGATGATGATAGCAAGTTACAGGCAGCAGGGGTCTCAAGTCCTCCTGAAGGTGTGGATCGAAGATCAAGATAAACCAAGTGTGAATTGGAATAGCTAGTATCTGGTAGACTGAGTAAGACTAAAGTAAGGAACATCTACTTTAGTCTTCTGACTTATATAAGTCTACTCTATCATATCTAGGCTCAACTTGAAGCTGGGTTTAAACTGCCTATCTATTGGGTCAGAGATAATGTATATGAGGCAGGTCTTCTATCTAGCTGCGGACTGCGGTACAGCCCTTCTATCAGTACATGAGGCAATGCAAGGCTTACCTTCTATCTTGATAACTATTAATAGACCTTCTAGGTCTATGTCATCATACGGTATCATCATCCATCATCATTCGTCGATGTTCTTCGTCATTAGTCAGTGTTCCAGAATGCTTACCTAAGCTTGGCATCTTCTGGCTTATTTTATATTGTACATCTTTCATCATATAAGGCTGGAGGCCTTGTCTTCATTGTCGTGGACCAGTGGTCCAGGTATCATATCATTATAGGCCTAAAGGCCTGTCTTCGTCATCACAGACCTTCGGTCCATCGTTCTGTCATCATAAGCTTGCTAAGCTTGGTGCATATCCTGTGTTCTGTCATTGCTATGTGTGGTGGCAGAGGGCAGGTTGGTAGCTGGGGGCTCACACCAGGGTTACTGTAACAGCTATTCTTTATCAACCTCCATCTGTCATGGGTATCTGTCAAAGTCAAACCTGCGTGAAGGTAATACCTCCTGCATGACATGTCATGCAATCCTTTGATACAAGGATTTTTCTGCAGATTTTGTTAGGCTTTGGGAATACAGATTCTCTAGTGTCACTGGACTGCCTCTCATCAGTGCACTCCCTGGAGGTATGTTTAATTCAAGATCTCATTGTGTATTACCCAATAACTAATCACTCTACAGGAGTACATTACTTTGAAGTGAAAGGCTGTAGACCACTTTCTTGATGATTGTGAGAGGCCCACTAACAAGAGGTGTACATCTGCATTCTGGAATGGAACAAATCGATCTTTGCAGGATCCAATCCACTCAGATCTTTGACAAGCCCAGATGCTGTTTGTATGTGGCTTTTTGAAAACCTTGATCCCTAATAAATGCACTCTGGTCCACATGTATGCAATCAAAGACCTAAGCATAGGTCACCCAGTTCATTCTCCATATTATGTTTAAATCTCATTGCATTTCATAGGCTCAGGAAGAAGGTCCTCTAAGCTATTTCTTGAGGGCTCATGAAGGGCTCAAACACATTGCCAGTATCACAAAGCCATCTATAAGAACTGAAAAGCAAACATCAGAAAATTTTCTGAAGCAGGATAAGGGGAGGGTAAAATGCAAAGCCTCTGACATGCCAAGTGGATCTTCTCCTTCAATGCCTAAGAGGCACTCTTTGTCCCACTTGTCTGTAATTGCTGATCAAATTGTGAGTGCAGTAGATACCTCATAGCCAAACTTATCTCATCATAGTATCTGACAGGGACTGTCACTAGGCACAGAGGTTTCAACTGTCTGACCACTGCCCTTGTGTTGGCCATTTCCCAATGAACTTGTTTTAAAAATTTTGGAAGACATGCCAACTCAGGATCTGCAAGTTGTTGTGCAGGTATCTTGTCTCTCTCAGGAGTTAGCCTCCCCTTGTTACCTCCACTCCATAGGCTTATCATTTGATGATACCTGCCTGTGCATCAGCACACAGGCATGTTTCAGCCTTCTCCTGTACAGGCGCTCAACTTTATTTCATGTGCCAAAGTATCTGTGATGCAATCTCCTTGATGCAGATGATCACCACATTCAGGTGCTCTCAAGCTTCATAGAGTTATTGGGAAGCAATTCATCCTTATTTGTCTCCATTGTGAAAGATAGTGAGATGCTGGGGGATTTTGCACTTCTTTTTCAGTCCATCCAAGACTTGGGCTGCAGGAGTCTTTGGTTCTCAGATTGGTGGGCATCTCACCTTGCATACCCTCTGCTGACTCTCCTGTATTTTATTGCTGCTCTGGATCCTGCCATCACAAATAACTTTCACATTTTCCATGTCAACTCCCCAATATTTTTCTTTTAATCTATGGTCGCACTTACCCTCTCATCCTTGCAGAGCCCTTCATTAATTGACCTCAGATACTTCATTGAGCATTTTCCAGTGGATGGTTTTGATGTGTGACATTCACTTCCCACACCTTCATTTTTTGTCTATTGATGTTGAGTGCCCTGCCACTGCACTCGTCAAGTTCTTGGCATGGCATGGAATTCACCAGCTCTGGCTTTACAGTATGTGTCCAGAGATTGTTTCTCTTGATAGCGTGGACTTTGGCCAAATTGTAACCACTCCCCACATTCCCATTCATAGCTTGCACTCTCTTGCTGGACTATACTGGTACATTTTGTTGCTATTAGACAAGGTTTGTTTGCCTCTACACATTCAAAACCTTGACTTGGAGCTGGATGACCACTTTATGACATCCACTCCCAATTACTCATCAGCAATAATCAATATTACTCAACAGTTTATCTTCATAGATCACCTACAACTCAGCCTTTATGATGGATCATTGATTTCTCAAAGTTTTGATGTCTCATTGGGCGAATATCAAACTATTCCAGTCAAGAATCTCACTATATTTCTACCACACTGGTACAAATATTCAGATCAACACCCTTTGGTAAGTGCTTCACATGATGCCTTTTCATGTTAAGCTAATGTCATTTCAAGGTCAGGTGCAGTCCTTGGCTACAAGCCTTCCAGCATATCAAGAAGGTTTTTCTCAGGCCTGGAGATGTGACAGCATCTGAGCAGCAGGAGTTGGAGGCTGCTTATTGTCATCCAGAAAATCCTTATTGTCTGGACATTGGCCATTTTGTGTAACATCTATATCTATGTCATACCTCTCCAGGCATACTATCTTCCTCTACTGCTGATGATCCTTGTATCCACTCAAATATCCACCTAGTGTACTCTAGAATGTACTGCGTCTGAATATTGGGAATGACCAATGAATACAAGATTCCCCAGGCTGATCTTCATTCACTACATAAGTCTCAAGGCTTTGTGCATGTTTCTCTTTCAGTTGCTTCAATGTATTATTAACATAGCCTATGATAGTTGCGAAATGGCAAAACACTAGAAGATACTTCAGGCTTTGTACTACACTTGGCTTACGGACATACAATACCAAAATCCTGAGAGGCATCAGTGATCATGATTGTCTAAACCATGCCCTAGGACTTACCTGGTTCAAAGGTTTTACCACAACGTTGGTTTCCCTCCATTTTATTGATATTGAATGGCAAATGCGACTAGTGCCTACTGGAACAATGTTGAGATGTTGGCTCTGGATAGAACTCCAGAGCTGTGCACCAAAGTCTCTGTACATTTGGAAAGGATCTTGGTGTTCTGCTGCTAGAGGTATGTTATGCCACAATGCAAAATAGTATGTTTGCTGATCTTCTTCCTCTGTGGAAAAAAGTACTCAATCATGCCAGGCACAAATTCTTGAAGCATCTGCTAGAAGAACATGTTTGAGTCTTTATTTGACCAGGTGTGACTGGAATACTTCATGCCTAAAACATTCAAGCACTTATATAAAATAAGACACTTGCTTCTAGCATAAGGACACCCTTGACATAAATGAGTTTCTGCTATTTTGCATGCTTTCTTCAGATCACTGGGAATAGGGGTCTTGAGGACATGGATATCCTGATGAGAACTGGCATTTTGTCTGACCATGGATAGGATATTCATGTTACTTTTCTCACCTCCTGTGAATGGGTCACAGTATTGACCCAAAATTTTCATTACCTTGTTGAGAATGACAGGTCCTGTATGATTCTGCATCATAGCTTTAACATTCGTGGCCATGCAGAATGTCTCCAACATTGTCCTCTCTAGTTCTCCTGTTATGTTGTTTATATTGTTCATATCTCTCTCTATTCTTGGAAAATATGCTCACCTATCTTGTAGTTCATGTTTGTTTTTTTGCAACACACCAATAATCCTCTCAAATGAGAGCATCCACCAATCATGCATAGGACCATATCTCAAGAGGGATTTGTGAATGTGTAGAACTGCGTGATGATTGGGGTGCCATGAATGGTGCAGAAATATTTCTTGAATGCACTTGAGGTATGGCTTCATATTGCTGAGCGTGATGAGGTGACATCACATGTGAATTTCCCCAGCAGATTGCAGTTGCAAGCAGCATCATGCTGTGAACCAACTTCTGCCTTTGAGATCTGTGCTCCACGTCATCAGCTACATGTCCTGATCCCCACAAATGCATAAGGGGCACTGGTAAGTCAAATTCGATTGATGATTTTCATCGTTCTGCCTGCCTTACGTGTGCTGTGTTCAGCATCCCCTAAGTGTTTTGGTGGGCCATGGTACCACAATGGTCTCCAAACCCTTCCTAACAATTCCTGGATATTGTTGATCTCCCTATCCAACAAGACTTCAGTAGATCTGCTCAGTTCGTTTGTATGCACTTGTGCAGCATACTCCCCTATCAATTCAATCCATTAATAATGAACACCTGATCACAAGGATGCAGCTCATTGTCCCCAATCTCAACATCCATAGGGGTACATACTGGGAGTGCAGACTTTAGACTCATCAGATGATTCAGTCCTCCTCAAATCATTAACTCACTAGTAATACTTTAATCATATCTTCTTTCCTATGGTGTGTTCTATTGGACAACTCCACCCCATATTCCTGGACCAGCGCTTCCAGGACTGCAACACACAGGTGCGTCAATGCAGACATGGTATGGTTTGACATTAAAGTTTGTCTGCCTTTCTCTAATTCTTTTGAATCAACAGGTTTAGGGTTGCCCTTCCTGAGCTCCTTGTTCACTTGCTTGTCTATCATGATCAAATCTCTGAAGTGGTATTGAACCAATCCCAATAATAGATTATGCATACCATCAATCATGATGAACCTTGTTGGATCCCAGTATGGCAGCCATAAAAGGACTGACCATCTCACCCCATATTGCTTGAATAACTTGTTGCGATCCACCTTCATCTCGGCATTTTTCCACTTTTTGGCAGCTGCTCTATGTTCCTTGAGTGTATGTTGCATCTATCTTTTACAGTCAAAGTTTCCAATATCTGACTTCATGAGCCAGCACAATCCACACATTTGGTTTGCAGTTGGGCCCACCCAGCCTGCTAGTTTACAAGCTGTAGGCAAATCATTGACTGTGACAGATCAGGACAGCCTTCCTGTTGTGTGCTTGACTGTCTTTGTGAACCAAATCCTGTCTTTCCAGGATGGCAGGAAGAAATCAACTACCAGATGAAGGAAATAATTTATCTCATCGAGAGCTGGCTCTCTGGGCCCTGGGATGATGCCGACTAAGTACATATTTTTGGCTTTGTACTGGAGGCTCGGTGGGAGGTTCAGCAGTCCCATCATGATGGACCCAATGGACTTCTTCTTACCCAAGGTTTTATTTCCATAAGGGTTGAACCAATTCACCGAGAGACTCCACACTAACCTGAGATTGGTCCTCTTCAATCCATTGATGAAGGGCTTCCCATCAGAACCCAGAATCTCTCCAATCACTGTGCCATCCTTGATGTCCTATATCTGCAGATCATTGCTGACCATCATCCCTCGGTCCATGGCCTCTTCCATGCCAGAATGGCTCAGTATGCTAGCAAGAAAAGAGTTGAAGTCTTGTACAATGTAGGGGCGCACGGGTACATGCAATACTTGACCATGCTCTTTCATATGTTTCACCAGCAATTGCCCGCATGGCTTGCTTCCATGGTACTTCTTGTAGAAACAGTGCTCAGAGTAACCTGACTTCTTCCTCATGGCTGGTGACTTTTTATCTGCATTTGGCAGGTAAGTGGATGAGCATCTGGCGCAGGTGGTGAACATTTTTGTAACAGCTTCCAGATTGAACTTCTTCCATACAGAACAGATATCACAAGGAACGTATCCCTTCAACCTATCATACTCTTCTGAGGTGTTACTGAGCATGGTCTTTAGGAGAAGATTCAAGAGTTCCAGAACTGCATTACACCATGGTCAGGTAATGTGGCCCAGGATATTCAAGACCAGTGCAATAAACATGGCAAGGAGTAGGGCAGGCTCAGCATTGCTGAATATTTCCAAGTGACAGTCTGTGCTAATGGTTAAATAGTGTGCTCTTTGTAAGTACGTACTCCTGACCTGTTTCAATCGTCTATGATGTGTCATCCTTTGAATTCAGATTCTGTGCAGTCCTATGCACAATTACATGCATGACACTTTCCATGGCCTCTTTATTTTCCTGCAACAACTGGAGATGTGCATGACAAAATTGTTCATTACAGGCATTGGTTCTGATGTTCATGTTTGTCACCTCCCTCAATGTCTTCTCCATCCAGGCATGTTCTTCTGAGAGTGCTGCCAGTGTTTCATCATTGCCAGTTGTATCTAGCTTGTCTATGACATTCATCACTGCATGGACACGCTTGTGGGCTTTGCAGTCAAGAAGATATAGTATGTGATAGTCTCTTCATGCTTCCTCTTCATGCTGACCTGACTGCTTTCTAGAATTGACATCCTGGTCTGCAAGTTTCATCTGTGACATGCCTGGGGCAATGCTGCACACATATGTATCATCTTCCAAGGTTATCCTGAAAATTTTCCTGGCAAGATCCTCATCATTGGCAGCCTGTGCCATTGATAGTTTTTTCCCTGAGCTAGATTCTTGGTGCCGGTTAGTGTTTCATTTAGGATTTGGATAATGAATGGTCATGAAGTAAATCCTAACAAGGGGTGCAAGTTGAGATACAGAGAAAGGAAAACAACAATATGTTGAACACATTTTTGTAGTGAATGCTGGAGTTGTGATCTTTCAGGTAGCTGTTGTTTTTGCTTTATGGTTTTGTCTCATTGTTGTGCTCCTTGTATTCTGCTCCTTGTATTTAACCTTTTGCTTTACAGTTTTGATTTTTGTCTATGTATTCTTGGTGTTGTTCTTTTGTTTCCATCATTGTGATTGTCTGTGTCACACTCTGATGTCATCCAGTAGTAATGTCTGATACCTAACATATATACCACAAATTACTTTGCATTTTGTGTAACCCTTCTTGCACCCATCTAACCTACCCCCCAGCCTGCCCATGCCCAAAGTTTGCTCACACTGGCGATATAATTGCCATTTTGTGCCTCTTACCATGCATTGTGAATTTCCTCTGGAACACCCACTGGACTCTCCCATGTTAATGCTGCATAAAGTCTTTCCGTGAGAAGTTGATTCAATTCCCCACGCAATGCCAGGCCTACCAGCTCCTTTGATATCATTCCCTCCTCTCAAGATTATGAAACCTTGAGGTGAAGTCAGCTGTCTTAACTGAGGAGGCTACAACTTGCAAGAGAAATTAGGGTGGTCATTATCAGAGTATGATGAAGTTCACATATATGTCTACTATGCTGGGTTTTATGTGGGTGCCTACTAACACCTACTTTGTAGAGTTTTGTCATCCATTTAGCTTGTGAGCACCTCAATGTGTGAAGGTCCTGGAAAATGCAGCTGGTTCCAAAATTGCAATTAGTTTTTTCAGAGGTGAATACTGACTACTCCTTGTCTTGAGTCAATGTTTACTTAATTCACCAGGCAAAAGCTGCTATCCTGTTCTCAAAGACTATAAAGATGATTGGGTAGTGTCAGATTTTCTGCGGGTCTATCTCAAGAATAGCAGTACTCGCATGAACCAGCTAACAGAGAATGTAATTGGAGAATGGCAAACCAAATCTTGGCCTCCCTTTCATTTAGATTCATTTCATAACTTCTATAGCCAAGCCTTTCATTTTGAACTAAAGCCTTGATTTCATCTGCCAGAAGAAACCCATCACAGTTGTCTCTGATACCTTGGGTGTTTGTGTCTGAATTGACCCCGTGAACCATTTGGCAAGTCAGGATTGGCATGCGCCTATACATTAATGTAAATAGCATTGATTTTTGTAGCAAGGTCATGAGTGCTCTACTTAAGTGTCTCAAGTGGTCCATAAATTATGGTACTGAGTGCCCTGCCTAGCAGGGCACTTGTATGGTCTAAGTGCATTTCTAAGATTGTGGCTAAAATAAGGCTCTCAATATATTCATGCAAATGTCCAGCATATTTCTTAGCACTTCTTGCCAAACATAGTCAATGTCTATTGTCTCATCAAATGTAGAACAGAGTTAAAATATAGTATATATTTGATCACTCGACATATCTAAAATTTACTATTATGTCTGCAAATAAATCACAGACATAACATGTCCTTTATCTGGCTAAGAATCTAACAATATATCAGCCCTTGTTCACATATTTAACATTTTTACCCACACATATTCACCATTTGATCATGAATATTTGACCACAACTAATATTGAACATTTTCTGACTCTGGTCTTAGATCTTCAGTGCAAACACAGCCTTGTAAATATCAATGATTTGTGCCCGAATTTGAGTAGGATATGTTGCAGAGCCATATTTGGCTGTGTCTCAGGTGTAAGCACCCTTCAGTGGGCCATGCATTTTTTCATTCAGTTTCATGTTATAGTTTTGGGTGACACCTTTTGCCTCAATATCATCAAAGAGATGCACAAAAAGATGTCTCTTCAGGAAGTTCCACGACTTGTCAATTAAGTCTAACATGTCTTCAATGTATTTCTGACTCACAATAGTTGAATCAATGCATTGCTGGTTGAGAATATAATATATGAAGAACATACATCCATCAGTTAAGTCAAATTTTTGAAAGCTTTTTAGCTATCTTTGATAGTATCTTCAGTATGGATGTCTAATGAAGCATATGTGTTGAATTCCACATAGCTACAAATACAATGGAGCAAAAGATAAGCCTCTGAATTCTGATCTTGACAAAATACATGATAAGCTGCAAAGACAATAAGCTACATTTGTTTAATTACGTTAATGGTGAATAGTCTACTACTAGAGTATATAACTTTCATTTGATATATCTTCATACTTTGTTCCATCAGAAAAAGATATTAATGTAACCTGGTCAAATGATTGAGATTTCACTAGCATGGAAACGAGTGAAAGCTGCAAATCTAAATTATCTGTAAAATATAGACAAACCTACACATGAGCTATTAATCTGCTCAGCAGCTTGTTGACCTGAACTTTCAATCCACTTTTGCCATTCAGCCCAGAGGTGATCACTGAAAGGCCACCATTGTTAAAGTGGAGTTTGTCATTTAAGAGAGCCTGATGAACATCAGTATTCTCCATGGTATCAAATGAATTTTGAGTATGACAATTCAAAAATTAATAGAGTCAGAAATAAAACAAAGATTTACATCAACATCACAAAGGCTCTTGGAGCTCAGTATTTGTTCTTGCACTTCCAAGGTTGTAAACTCTTGGGCCTGAACATATAATACCTTCACACCTGCAGATGTACAAAGAGGATAAATCTTAGATGTCTTAGAAAGCTTGTCACAAGGCACAAGACATATAGGGCAAGGGAATTTTCCCATTAGACCACAAATCAATGCCATCACAGACCTGTAAGAGTGTCAAAGATGTTACTGAGGAAGCATTAATATTGACACAAACTGTTCTTTGTAGTCTGCAGAGAGTATGAGTATGATCAGATAGAAGATACAAATGATGTCATCCTAGCATTTCACAGCAGATCCAAACTTTGACAGTGGTGCAAGGCAGGCAAGGATCTTCAGAAATGATTGATGCCATACTGCATTTTTGAAGTTGACATATACCAGCTTTCTGAAGTGCTTCTTATCATCCTTCACCTATCAAAGTACTGTTAGTTGATAATATTCAGTCGTTGAGTGAAGGACAGAATTAACAATTGGTAGCCATCCCACTACACATCCACCACCCAAGCCTTCTCCATTATGAATGGCAATAGGAAGGTTAGCACACTGAGCAACGACAGGATAACCTTTTGCCTGACCAAACAACAACAATTTGGCTTTAGCTGCATAAAGAATGAAGGGAAGAGGCTTGGCATCTGATAATATTTTGACTATAATAATGCTACATTAATACATGGTGCAGACCTGTAAAAAAATAGTGTTGTGTACTTGATACTCTCAGAATGTGTTGGCTGTCCAAGGCTTGTGAATGAACCAAATGAACTTGCCACCATTAAACTTTGAAAGCCATTCAGCATCAAAGACAATGTGGACCAACTTGGGGATCCTGAAGGAGATCCACAGCCCAGTCCCATATCGAGTGATGGAATAGTTGAAATGTCTTATCATTACTTTGAAATGGCACCACTACCTCTTCCTTTACAAACTGTTATTGCAAAAGCCTTAGATTAGCTTACACTTAGATAAATTGAATACAGACAGGTGTCAATTTAAATGAAGCCATGTCCCATGTATCTTGTACATCTTTGTGATTCTGAAGTGTGAATTGTTCAGACTTGGTGCAACAAATGAGGTCAAAAAGCTGGTCCATCTGCTGGTGAGTGAGTGCTGCTTTGAGAACAAACTTTGCAACTTTGAAGTCAATCCAAGGTCAGAATGGGTACCATGGCTCAGGTTCAATCAGTGGAACTACTATGGGGGGCACCAAGACCATATCCATAATCCTCAAACTGTCAAACCTGTGTTGGGCACTGACTATTGGGATGATACTGCACTTTGATATCATCCTCCTCAAACTGGGGTCAAGGTGATGCCATTCTAGATTCAGATGGTGGAGAACCTGAAAGGAACATTATAAGCTGAATGGATGGGGAAGGCAGAGAGAATGAATGTACTATTCATCTGTCTAATGTTGGGATCATTAGGATAGTCTATTTGACCATCAATATCGAAGGCATCATTGTCCTGTGAATGATGATAGGCAGCAGCTTGAATGAAAAGCCCAAAACAAGTCACAAATGGCAATCAATTCAAGGATATGAGCTATATATTAGTGAAAATGTACAAAGAGCTGAACCAGATGGTTGGTCGCTAACAAACACAGGTGCAGACCCTATTTGCGCATTATGTTCTCTCTCTATGAATTGATTTAAATTAATTTAAATGCAACATCAATTGACAGATTGATATTACGTCGTACCTCAGCAAATCTCTCTAGTAGGTTCAAAATTCTCTCTCCTCTGTTCAGATCGCTTTCAGCATGTATTTTATGCATCCAGAGACCCTGTCAATAGTAGGATGCACCACAAATTGAACATAGGTGATACAAATCTGGAGGTATATGATGATGAAAGTTGTGGTGTTCTGTCATAATACTGATGCATCAGTATTAAATTCAGACTTTAAGATGATACTGACATACCAATAAAATGTAGAAAAACAATTTGGGGGGGAATAGAGGGAGGAAGGAAGTGTTGACTGGATTGGACAGTGCTGTAGTGCACGCTGCAGAAGACAAATTGATTCAAAAGTACATAATCAGTGTCAACGAGGTTATGACCCAGTATCAATAATGTGACTCACCTTGAATAATCCAACTTTTGCTATTAATATCACAACTTCAGTAGAAATATTCTTATTGAATATCAATAATGAAACATTGGTACAAAATCTCAACTCAGTATCAATATGGTTGGTACTGAGACTCAAAGGTACCCTATTGCAACCAGCTTAGGAAATTTCTGACACCTAATAGGTGATGTCACCTTGATAGGTTGAGGTTTGGTAATGGTTGGTGTTGGATATGTGATGTTTGATGGTCCTGCTTAAGTGAAATGTTGGATATATAGGGTAGTGTGGTTCTGACACTGGGTCCTTCCGGTTACATCACAAATGTTAGCAAATGATGCCCCTCTTAGGGCTTCACATAATAGACCTATTTGAGTGCATAACATATTATATGTTGCTTAGTTGGGATCAAGAGATAGGGGTGGTTGTAGAGCAGGGGCTGATGTAGGCGATGTTAACTGTAACAATAGAATCCTCACTATGCATGACTTCTGTACATTTGCAGACACTATGCTTAGTAAAGACTTAATTCTCCTGGTGAATGTGACTTTATCATGTGTTCTTCATAGACTGTGTAATTGACTTGGCAAAAGACAAGTACCCTAAAATCATGGTAGGATGAGGATTTGAACCTAGTCCTTCCTAATTCCAGTGTTAAGACTGTATACAGAGGGTAGGACTGATTCTATGGGGCTTTGCTTTAGTTCATGTGCTGTGCCCCTTACCTGAGCCAAGTATGTGCCCTTAATTTCAGATAATGTCTAGAGAACATCCATGGAATTCTGAAGGACTTCCAGAGGAGCATGGGAAACTTCAGAAAGACTTTCCAGATGAGTACAAGTAATTTCTGAAGGAGTGCAGGAAAGTTCTGGATGAACTTCCAGAATTTACAATGAGATTTTTATCCTGAGTAGAAGCAGACAGAGGAAAGGTTGCAGGAACAAAGTCTGAAGCAAAATAGGTCTAGAGGACAGTGGGAAAGTTCCAGAAACTTGGAGAAATGTAGGATGGGAGAAGCAGATGAGCAGAGGAGCAAAGCTCCAGCCTAGGTAATTTCTCACTAGGCCAAAGGTGGATATTTAAAAGGAAGAAACTAGTGAGAGAACTGAGAGTGAGATCTAGAGTGAGGTCTAATATTATATTTAGACTAAGGAAATACAAGAGTATCTACAGGAGTTTATATACTGAAGGCAAGTCTGTGCAGATCAGTAAGCAGATGGAAAGGCTATATACAAGCATGTGGATATGTATTAGTAAGTGAAAAAAGGTGATAGTGGAGAGAGCAATGTGTTAGTAGATTGTGGTGACATGTGGACTGATTAGTTTCAAAGACTAATTGGAACATCTATGCCTCATAGCTGAATGAAAATGCTGACTTTAATGTTGTGATGCAAGGTTTAATATTATATATTATTATTTGTGAATTCCTATTGTTAAAATTTTACCTTGTGCTACCTACCATTGTCCACCACCTCATTCACATCCACAATCTTACTAGTTGACATGCCTCGTAGAAAAATGATCATACAGAAGTCCTATGGTAGCAAGGCCTCATATATGGACCTAAATGTGTCTGTTGAGAAGTCAAAGGACATACAAGGTCAAATAATGGAGGTCTGTGATGGTGGTGACCATAACAATGTACATCTCAAAATGCTATGGACATCTCAGTGTTACTTACAAAAAATCCACAAAGTACTGTATTGTCTGCTACAATGGATTTGCAGCCATAGACTTCTTGTTCTGTTGTGATCAGTGCCTTCATGTGACTTGTGCAAAGTGCTTGGATGTTCCTAAAGAGTTCAAAGATGAGATGCAATTGTAGGCAAAGATATTAAATTTATGTGTATCTGTTTTCACATAGCAAAGCAACACAAGAATGGACCAAGCATAGCATATTTCGTAAATTTTCTGAAAAATTCCTCATTAATGATAACATATTTACATATTGCATAGGGTTTCTATGGGCATGACCTCCACATTTGTCCTGACCCTGGAAAACTTCAGTGAAGTCCTACAGGCTATCACTGCACTTGGGCAAAGCTCATTTTGTCTAGATGAGAGCCAGTGTACCATCAGACATGCTCTCAAAGACATCACTGCTCTCAGATTCCCTACTATGCCCACAAGTACCATGGAGTACTAGGGTTCATTAAACTCAGTTACTCCATGGGGTATTGCTAAATTCCAGGAGCTATGTCTATTCAAAGGTAGTGTAACCAAAGTCAATGCTTTTATTAATGAGATATTCAGTGCTGTCAAGCTCTCTCATTTGTCCTTGGCTACTAACATGGACAGGGTTCTGTACCTTTCCACCTATAAACCAATGATGACTTACTCCATGACTTTGATTTACCAATTAAAGATTTCAAGCAGCACTTTGGGGATCTCAATACTGAAGGCACTGCTCTCTGCAAGATCAAAAGCCTCCAGCAGACTGGTAGTTGCACAAATTACATGTCTAAGTTCTATAAGCTGCTCGTCTATGTCAACTTCAATACTTCAACTATAATCCAAAAATACTATAAAGGTTTGAAGGACAAAGTCAAAGATTTGTTGCTAACTGTTCATAGTCCACCTATAGACTTCAACAAATATGTTGACCTTATGGTCACCATCAACAATTAACTTCACCATCAAGAAGTCAAGTACAAGACTGCAAAGACACTAGCACCTCACCAACTAACTGACAATGATACCACCATTCAATGCAATACTCAGTCCAGACCATCTACATTAAACTTGCTTCCTCCTGAGATCCTGATGGAGTTTGATACAACCAAAACAGTACCACACCAACCTCTTACTAAGGAGGAATATGACCAGTGGTTTGTTCAGGGTCTCTGCCTGTACTGTGGAGATGCTAAGCACACTGTAAAATTGCCTGAATATGTTCAAATGTGTAAAGAAGAAATTCAATACATGTACTGACCCAGGAAAAGGCTAACCAGCTGTCATCTCATTCTATGGCATCCAGTTGCAGACATTGGGACACATCAGAGCCTCCTCATAGTGCTGGATCTCACCTAAATCTGTCTCTCAGATGGAAGCTATACCCCACCTGTAAAATCCACTCCTGCATATGTTTTCTCCTCTAATTCTTATCTGAATTTACCCTTGCACTTCTTTATTTGCATTTGCCTTTCCTTCCCCAACAAAAAATCTATTAACACTTTTGCACTTGTTGACTGTGGTGCCACCATATCTTATATTCCTGATGTTTTTGCTACCCATCACTCTCTTCCTTGTTGTATCAAAGATATACCTATTATGATAGTTGATGACCGTCCAATTGCATCTAGGCTAATCACTTATGATGTTATCACTCACCTCTTTGTCTCTGGTCATTACAAGACACAACCACTTACAGTTGTGTCTATTGCTTACCCAATTATCTTAGGTTTAGACTGGCTGCTCCAGCACAATCCAGACATCAATTGAGGAGAGTCTACACTCTCCCTCAATTATTGTGGACTCTCTTGCAAGCACCCAATCACTGTCAAGGAGAAAGGCTTAGGTCTCTGCCCTTGTCTCTCAGAATAGCTATGGGTACTCTGTGTGATGACTGGGATAAGTCTAGCTATCTAGATGTCCCATTGCAAGTGAGCAAGGTGTCAAAAGACACTTCTTTGATAACCCATACTTAAGAGCCATCCAAAGCATACTCAATGAGGACTTCGTCATTATTTAATTTGTAGGTGGAGACATTATCGAAGGCAGGGGCGAAGTTCTCTGACCATACATCTTCTTTAGTGTTGTAGTCAGGATGTTTGCTTTAGCTTGGAGTCTTTTCAGATGAGAGGTCTTTTGGCAGTAGAGTTAGATGGTTTGTTTGATGAGAATAGAGGAGGGATTCTATTGCATTTTCTGGCGCTGTCAATCCTTTGTTCTATTTTCTTGGATTATTCAGTTTCTGGGAGTGATAGTATTCCTTCTAACCAGCTAATGTCTGGATTGAGGGCTTTTTTTAGCCATAAGTATCCTAACAAGATGTTGTTTCATTTCACAAGTCTAGCCACATTAAACTTTCCTATCATGGTTCTTTTGTCAATTTTGACAGTAAGGACATAGTATTGGGAAATTAGGCCTCCTGCGGCATCTGATCCATCTGCAGTGATGACAGGGAATGGTTTCGAAAGTTTGTGGGTTTGGATCTTGTATAATTTGCAAAAGGCATTGCTTATGAATGTTTCAAATGCTCCTGAATCTACAACTGTAGAGGTCTTGATGGTTTTCATATGATTTTTGGAAATGATAGGGGCAGGAACTCTGAGTTCTTTTCTATTTCCAAGTGATTGTACAAGCTATATAGGAATGGGAAGTACTGACATTGGGGCAGCCCTCCTTTCCACAAATCCATTTCTGTAGTGAAGTGGCAGTTTTCGACTTCATCACCGCTGCTTCCTTCTTCCTCCTTCTCATTTTTTCTCCTGATAGGGGCTTTCTGTTTCTTCTCTTCATGTGAATGGAACATGATATTGTTGGCATGATGTCCAACTTGGTGACAGTTGAAGCATCATCCTTCTTTTAGGTGCCTCTTTATTTCTGGTTCTGAGAGCCAATCTACTTCCATGGTGTCATCTCTGTGAGGGGTGTAGTGGGGACTTCCAAATTCCTTCTTCTTCTGGAAGGACTGTGGATTTTCCCACTTCTGAATTGCTTTCAACCTCTGAAATGCATTGTCTAGATTAATGCAGATGGAAATGATGGTTTCAAAGTCATCAAGACTTTCTCCAGTGTGGTAAAGATTGTTTCAGAGGCCTTTGTCTAAGCCTTCACAGAAAAATTCTACCTTGGTGATGTTCTCATTTATTCCTGCTTTATGGGCAAGAAGGCAATAGTTGGAGATATAGGTCTGAAGGTCTCCTTTCATTTCAAGAGTGTGGACTTTGAACATAGCAGTTCCAGCCAGGTCTATGGCTCCAAAGGCTTCTTTAAATTTTACTTTGAAGTCGAGCCACATTCTATATCCGATCATATTTCCTGAGGTCCCCACCTGTTTGGGATCTTGGGTGGCTTCCATAAAGTCTTCTTTCCAAGCAGCAGCATTGCCCTTGGTCATGAATGATAGTGCAAAGATTACTTTCTTCTTATCATCATTATAGATCTTATCATTGATATCGAGGTACACATTGATCTATTTGATGTAAGTCATCGGCCATCCCATCATCCTTGATATGATGCATATGACTAGATCTGGCACTGCTGACTTCAGTCTGAGAGTCTGGTGGCTCCAGCAAGGGTATAATATTATCCTAGTCACCAGTGAATAGTACTACAGTGAGCACTGCTGTCTATGATAAAGTGGCACAAAACTAACTTTGGATCTATTTTGGACTGGGAATGAACCAAATGTCTCCTTGGTATGTGATTTCTTCAAGTTGCTGCCACTCAATCTGGATTGTTCTTCTGTCTCAGATGGACTGAGATGTTTGCTTGACAATGATGGAGGCACTGCCAACAGATCAGATGCTACAAGACTTGGAGGTATGGGTGGCAGCAGTGGGACAACAGAGAGAGGAAGAGGATTTTGTAAGTTGGCAAGTCTGCCAGGCCGATGTTCATAGTATGCAGTGCATTTGACCTGCTTAGGTTTTCCGCAGTTCTTGTGGAGACATATATTGCAATTGCAGATGTAAATGATGGCAATGTCTTGTGGCTGGTATATACCAGCCTGGAGATTGTCCATGGTATGGTATATGGTGACTTAGAAAAATTTCGATCAGTACTGCAGTAAGTGCAAAGCATGATTTAAGATAAGCATATGTATGCACAACACAAACATGTTGCAAATGTCGTGCAAATGTAAAGTTGTTGTAAGCACTGTACAAATTCTTACATTTTTGACCTTAGCAAAGATTCTGTGCATTTTGCACAAATTTAAACATTTGTTGTCTTGGATTTCTTAGATTTGTATCTACCTCATTGTATACTTCAACCTGTTTTGCTACCTATCAGCCTGTTTCTGGTTGATTTTCACTGGGTCTCAACTATGATCTCTTATATGCCAGCATTAAGCACCTCCTTATGCTGTTATGCCTCACATCATCCCACATGATGGCATCCTTCTGCTTGATGTTGATGATTACATCTAGCAAGATGTCAGGATTGATGATGACACTATAGTATCACCAGCATGGCTAACAGATGATGCCATCCAAAATGGTGTCTGCTTGCAACTTGAGGTTGATTGGTGCATGAAAGAGGAAGCTTGACTAATGTGTGAGAGGGCTGTCATTCAAGAATGGATGTTGGTGGAGTGAGTGACCATAAGAGGTGCCTCGAACAATGCAGATATGTGTATTCTTATAATGTTATCAATGGTTGTTAGTGACATTACAGTGACACACACCATTATATCTTTCCATCTTTGGTGTCGTGTGGATGAACTCATCAATATATATGTAATCTAGAAGAAGAAGGTTCAGTGTATTCCTTATACATGGCCAGTTGGTGAGAGCTGGGGACCCTCTGATGAAGCATTGCTTTAGACCACTCATGATCAAGTGCAGTCATCCTTTCATGATAAGGATGATGCTAAGAGTGTGAAAGGGGAGGAATATGATTGTGGGGGAGCCCTGGAATATGGTGAGATTGGAGATGAGGAACTTATGGATGCTATTGAAGACATTTCACTAGCAGACAAATACAGATATGATCACAGGTATGAGTTATTGGATGACATGGATAAAAGGAGGGTGGGAGGTGGTGTGCATAGCAGCTGAGTGATATACTTGTTCTTCAGCAAGAATTTAATATGTTATTTTCCTAGTAGAAATAGAGTAATTCTAATCAGATGAGTTTGTTGAAGGGGTGGTGGTGGTGGTATGTGGTCTTCCCATAGCATGAATAGTATACCTATGGTATGTTCTTTCCTATAGCATAAATAGTACACCTATGGTGCTTTCCAATAAGTTTGTGTTCTTCTCTTTAGAATATATATTATACCTATGATCCTTCCCGATTAGCTTCTGGTCTTCCCTATAGCATGCATATTACATCTGTAGTTAATCTCATTAAGCCTGTGGTCTGTCCCATTAAACCTGCAGTCTTCCCTATAGCATGCATATTACATCTATTGTCTATCCCATTAAGCCTGTGGTATTCCCTATAGCATGAATATCACACCTATGGTCCTTTTCATTAAGTGTATGGTCTTCCCTATTGCAGGTACATCACACCTATGGTCCTTCTCATTGAGCTTGTGGTTTTGCCTGCTTATTATTTTTACAATGCTATAGTATGTCATCCCTATCCATCTATCTATGTAAAAGTCTGGAGTACTATAGACAAAGGTTGCAGTAAAAATATTGGGTCCAATAGTATCTAAACAGCCATGAGGTACTGCAGCTGATGTGGTTAGATAAGGAGGATCCCCCCACCAAGATGCAAGCAGAGTGAGCATTGAGGCATGAGTGTGATAAACCAATATGTGTGTGGTTTGAAATATGCATACCAGTAGTGTTAGATGGAACTGGACTGGGCATAGGACAATTTTCCAGAGCATGTGAGCAGGTCCAGTGGGTATATAATGAAATTTGTTGTAGATATGTGCCTGGCATGTCGGAGATGACTGTAGGTTGTTTGGACAAAGTATACAATTTTGATATATTATTCAATTATATAAAAAAAGATTTATTAGGTTTATAGAGGAGTCTAGAAGGCAGGGCACAGGGCACAGGGCACAGGTCACAGATGCAATCCAAAAAGATGGAGAAATTTGCCAAACAATTGTCATTTGAAGACCCCAGACACCCCTATATTATATGGAATTCAAGTGGTCCAAATCATTATATAGTACTCCCACAACATACTCCCAATGATCTTTGGTCCCTAACAACAACAGAGAAAGACAATAGAACATTGGGCTTGGATATTATTTATCCTGGATTCCCTTTTTGTGAGGGCCTCATTGTACTGGATGATATCAATGTCCAATTTGACTTGATCGGCAGTCACCAATGTTAGTACAAAGGTCTAGGATTGAATTTGAATGCACTTACTCAGGTGTTGGTAAGCCTCTATTATAAGGAAGGCAAGGTGCCCATAAGACAATGATGTAGGATAGTCTAATCTGGGTGGAGGATCTACCAAAGGCCTGCCTACTACATGGGCAAGGAATTGTTGCTCCACTCATTCACTGGCGATGTAGGTGGTGTGTAAGGCCTAATCTTCCAGAATGGAGGAGGATTGGTTTATAACACTCTATAGAAATGCAAGATGGCTGGCATAGAGACACCTGGTGGTAGGTAGATGGCACATAATGACAGGGTGGATAGCAATTATCACCTATACCTGAGTTATATTTAAATATCTACTGAGTCCCTTGAGTGCCATTCCGAGGTCTTATATTTGATCACAAATAGCACAAAGGTTGTTAAGCACTGGATTAGGCCTAGTATCATGCTGGTGTATATCTGGAAGTAGGAGCTGTCCTGCATCCTGAATATTGGCCACCACAAGAACTCATCAGTAGATAGGAATTTGAAGGTGAGGAGATGTTTTCTTACAGCTTGATGGTCATAATGACTGTGGAGTCCCATAACCTCATACAATGAGATCTGATTGGGCATTGCAAACAGAATCAAGTCAAACCGGTCATTTCACCAGTGATAATCAAAGTTGGCAGGTGCTTAGTATTGAGCCATGAGATTGCTTGAGGTGTTGAAATTGTGAGGTATGAATTTTTTGGAGAGTTCATTGTCATCAGACAGTACCATCTGCCACCTAGCGAGCATATTCACAACTTCACTGAGAATGTTCAGCAATGCCAGATATGTATCGCTGGTATAGATTGGACTGTAAGTGGCCACAATACATGTGTCATGTGTCCACATGTCCAACAATGCAGCCAAAATAAAATATGTCAAAACCTTATTGTCTGCATGGGCCCCTGATTAGCTACAAAGGTAAACAATACCATGATATGAGACAACTTTGGTAAATAATTGCTCAGGTGAGATTGCTATGATCAAATGCAGGATTGACCTGTACAAACCAGGTCAGATTGTATTCAGCTAATGATCTATACATCTGTGCCTGTCTGATGGTATAGCACTGAAGTCCAAACCTCCCAAGGTTTTCATTATGCATTGTGGCGACAGCAGTCTTGCTGAGTGGCAAGGACAAAGTTGGGTCTAGCTAATACCTAGCTGCTATGTCTAAACAGACATGTTTGACCCTAAAGAAATTTGCTATTAGAAGGATGATGGATATATGCAACTAGAGAGCACATGCTAAGTATGGGAAAATAGCAGACAGGTATGTACAAGGTATAGGAGTGTATCCAAGGTTATCTGAGGTGCAGGAACATGCAGCTGAAGGTATGGAAAGTGCAGGAAAGCATGAACAAGGTATAGGGAGTTTAAGGAATGAGATTTCAAGAGAGTGAAAGTAAAGGTATATTGTGAGGTAAGGGAATCCTAGGTATAGAGGTATAAGGGACCTAATAGGGGCTAAAAAGTACGCATCACTAGAGACTACTTCAAAGGTAAACCTATGGGGTGAGGTAAACAGTATGAGGGAGGTGTAGTAAGTAGTCCAAAGTATAGGCAACTTATACTATCTAAAATCTCACTTGGAGTATCACATACCAATGGGGTCTGGATGAAATGTGGATGGACAAGGAACCTTCTTATTGTGTTTCTAAGGTATCCAAAGCATGGGAAGAATGCATGTCTGATGTGGCTAATGCATAGGAAAATGTGAATAAGCAGATGCATAAAGTGCAGAAAAGCAGGTTTGGTTCAGGACAAGGGTTACTTGCAGAACAAATTATGGACAATGATAATGAAACCTATACTCCTTTATGCTCCTCAACACATATATGAAAATACCCTATTTCCTGCCCAGCATAGGTCCAAGTGTAGTGTCACAGCAGATACAAAACATAATACACACATTTTCATTGTATAGAACAATATAACAAAAGAACAGAGTAAAAAAACACAGCAACACAAAAATAGCAATGATGACCAGAAAGACACCTAGTAGCAGCAGTTACCATGAAATATATAGGAATCAAACAATGTGAGCCAGGAGGAATCATGCAAAAAACAATTACTTCAAGCATTAGGAAAAATGTGTATCACTTTATTGTATTTCCTTTGGCAATTGCTGTGGTTGAGTGGCACACATCAATTATTATCCCTGATCAGCATCCATACATGCTACTCTATTATGAAATTCCATCCATCTGACAAAAATATGCCTGCCTGCAATACCTTGACCTCTGAAGATCTTGGTCTTACTACTGGTGTATTAAGAATGACTAAGGACCCTGCAGAAGATATGCAAAGACATGATCTTTTGCCATAACATTGCTATGCAATGAATGACAGAAAGATTGCATGGAAAGAAGTATACCCCCTGGAAGATAGGAGATAAGGTATGGCTTACTACCACCAACCTCATGACCAAACTTCCATCTAGGAAACTTGTACCTAAGGGTTACAGACCATTTCCTGTAATGGCAGTCTTATCTTCTATCACCTTCTCCTTGAAACTCCCTGAACAATGGAAAGTTTACCCCATATTTCATGCTTCTGAGTTATCCTCCTATCAGAAGACAGAGATACATGGATCAAACTATATAGAACCCCTTTCAGATATAGTCAATGGCAAAGAAGAATATGAAGTGAAGGCTATCCTTAGCCACAGAAGCATGGGAAAATGAAGATGCTATCTTGTACCTTGGGTCAGATACTCCTCCAGTAGCAATGAATGAATTTCTGAAGAGAACTTGTGGGGTTCTAAAGAACTCCTAGCTGCCTATAAGAAGAGACACAAACTGAACTAATAGTCATCCACTCCTACCTTCTCAAAACCAACCAAAGCTTGACTTCTCCCCAGACACCATTGACCACTAACTCCAATGTTTCCCACCTCTCCCTATGCAACACATTCTATAAACAAAACATTATCAACATTGAAGATGATATCATTGTAGAAATCACTCTCCTGTCCTTTGTTCATGCAGAAGAAATAGAGAACCAATTAGCAAAATAACTCGCACATATTGCTGCCTCCATCCTGTCCAAAATCCATATCATACTCAGCACTGCCAAGCTCGAGCTCAAGCTCGAGCTCAATGATATCAAAGACAATGCCCTCAAAATATTGTGCCAACATATTCAGAGACACATTTGCTCTCTCACAATTCAGCTTCTTCCTGGTTCTTTTAGTGATGTCTGCAAAACAGTTATATGAATTGTTGCAGAACAAAACATGACCCAAGTTGGTCACCTGTCAAGCACTGTTGCTAGCATTACCACCATTGATGTACCTCCTCCAAGTCCAATTAGAGAAGATTCTCAACCATTACCCATTTCCCTGCCAACCAGAGTCTACACAAGAAAAACCTGCAAGGAAGCAGTCATTCATGGAGTGACTAAAACTAAGTCTTTCAAAGGGAAGAAGCAGGAGATGATTGACATCACCCTTGACCCCTTCACCTCTACCATTACAATAAAGCAACCTGACCTCTCTGCAGATAACTCTGTCTATCACCAGTGTAAAGCACTTGGTCACTGCTATAAGAACTGTCCACAGTACCACTGCTGTGTATGCCAGGCCAAAGCACCTGGTCATTTTTCTATCTACTGTCTATACGCTCCAAAGAAGGAGCAGCTTCCATTGGTCTATACTGACAAGGGATTTTATGATGCCCTGGCTAAATGGAAAGCTCAGAAGGACCAGAAGCTTAAGGAGGGACTAAAGCATGCTCACTGTGAGTATATGGTAATGTAGGGATACACCAGAGAAAATGACATTCTGTTCCATAATGCTGAAGCTGACCACTGCTACTATGACAACACAAACAATTAAAGTCATAGTCAGTGACTTTGATGATAATAATGGGGTAATGTTGCAATAAGATTTAGGCTCCTATTCATTTTTTCATCATCTACCTAAGTGAGCTGTCCGCACTATGTTTACTATCTCTTATCTTCTATCAAGTGGGCTGTCTACGCTATGTTCGCTATTTGTTATCTTTTATCAAGTGGGCTGTCCACATTCTATCTTCTTATCTTGATAACTATCTATAAGCTTCACTTAAACATTCACTATATAGACATGTAGTCCATCAATTGTATTCCTTACTTTAATCTACCAGGTCTTACCTGGAACTTGTCTTTTAGTAAGGTCTCCAACCTTACTATTTAAGAACCACTCTTCTAAGGGAGTTGCTGACACTCACCTTAGCCAGAAACCTTGACCTCTCATCTGAGAGAAGAACCACATTCATCTTGCTATCAAGCAGATCATCTGTTTGGACTTAGATAGCTCGACTTATCTTAGTTGTAATATTAAGTATATTATGAATTATAGGGAAAGACCACAGAACACTTGTGCAGACCAGCAGAAAAGTACATTTTAGGTGAAAACCTCTGTAGGTGACAATCAACCTAAGAGGTGTCTAAAATGGGGTGACCAAAGTGTGATATCCAGCTTGCAAGTGCCAACCAAGATCTTTAGAATTGTGTGGCTGTATGACTCCTAGCTTTGTGAGGTACTGATCCACCTACAAGCATGTCTTTGTGCCAGGAATAAGTTACAAAATCTGCATGCAATGGATGCCAACTCACCTTGTTTAAAAACTCAACCAGGTGCACTTTATTGCAAGGACTGTACAGCCAAGGACACACATCCTTTGACCAATGACTCATGAGGAATCCTCCAGCTTGATTTTGTGCCTGCAATGAAAAGTCATGAGGGTATGTTACCTAAAAACAAAATGCATATACCTCTGTGACAAGTATCTTAGTTACAATCATTATGATCACAGCATTTTATTTCAATGTTAGCAACATCCACAACTTCCATCAAAGCACTGAGAAGCATAGTATCACTCTCTGGGTTTCTATCTGGGACTGCACTAGGATATTGGTTGATAATAGCATCTTCTTGCTGGGCACTTTGTTTGACATCAATTTGCAGCCTACTTCATGTATTTTCTGCACCATGTCTTGAAGTGTGTCATCTGTGAGGTTTACAGAATACAGAAGAAACAGTGTCTGGAGTTGTATAAACAGATTATAATATCAGCCATCATTGATGCAAGCTTGCTTAACAGTTTGCAAATTGGCCTCATTGAGAAAGTATGGCATGTATACACTGCCATTGAGAAGAGGAAATATATTCAATGAACAACATCTATTATTGTAGAAGGCATGGTGTTTTAGGGTCTTTACAGCCCAATATTTGGTATCTGCCTGGAGTGATCCCTTTGCATCCCAGTTATAAATACAAGAACTCATCTGGTGGCTGATATCAATAAAGAAAATAGGCATGATTGTCTAATTGACATGATAGTGAATTCTTTTAAACTCTTCTTTGGTATTTGGAAGAGTAATGTCAGTTTGGGGGAGAAGTGTAACATTTTCCATTCCAGTCTAGTGTAGCAGTGTCCACCAAACAAGCAGCCCAAATTCCACATAGAAAAGGTTAGTGCTAATCAGTTTTGTGTCAAACAGATGCTCATACATCCATATCAGAGCAACAAAGAAAGTAAATCTCCTATACAACTGTGATGTTTAAGGCAATCAAGATGAGTTGCTTTCAATTTACCAGACTCCACCAATAACTATTAGTAAGTCAAGCTGGCCTTAATGGTAAGATGTTTCCATGTGGAAATTTCCTGCCCATCATTCCAGCATCCATCACTGCAAAAAATGTACTACTATATAAGGAACTACCTGTATATCATCCAGCACAAAGAGCTTAAAGAGGCAAGGCCCATGTCTATTCAAGTTTCCTTAGACAACACAAAATTTTCTCTGGTTTTAGATGCCCTGCAACTCATGCAAAGTGAGCTAGCTATGGCTCTTGCTAATTGATTACTCATCCATAACCCACCTTTACCGCATTCAACCAAAGATGATCCAATGGAAGGCAGATAATATACAGGCAAATGTGCTCTTTCAGGTGGCAAGGGATCTCACTAGATGCAATCTTACTATCTTTGCCCTAGGAACTCCAGGAATTTGGCTATGGGAGAAAGATGGACCATCAGAGAAAAAACAGCCTATTCTTTCAATGTCTTGGCAGAAGCCTTTATTGGGGTAATTGTGGCCATAAATACTGGTCTTCAGTTGGATCTGTCCCAGTGGATGAAGAGTATTTGCTCTGTGGTATCTGAGATTTAGTCATCAGGTGCTACTGTGACATCTCTAACTTGCCGGTGTAAGGTTTGGGGTGGAAATGGTGTTGGGTGGAGTTTGATTTCCATGGTAAACTACATGTAGCTAGCAATAAAATGCCAAAAGTGTGTTTCAAACATTTATTTGACTTTCATAATCATTAATCAAATGGGCATTAGTATGATAGATTCATCCACTAATTACAGTAATCAATATAAAACCCTCCCAGTGGACAGACCTACCATTTATACCTGTCTGTTTTGGATTGCCATGGATTTCAAGTTTATGCACTTGGTAGCAGTGAGGTCATTCTATTTACTAATTCTCATGGCCACTAAAGACCTGTGATTGACTGTAACTAGGATATAAGCTAATGTGCCCTGGAAAATTGCCTAGATGTTGAGATGACAACCACAAGCATTTATCATCCAGTCATAATAGATTTCATGAATCTTGGCAGCAAGTTTCTATATAACTCTGAGTCAATATTGGCCTCATCATGTCACCTTATCAGACATCACATGCATGTTGAATAGGGTAGCCAGATTGTCACTATATGGTACATGCGAGATAGTATCCATAATTTTGTTAGAACTCCAAGGACAGACTATGCAAAATATGGCAATGCACAATACAGTAACCCAATAAATACAATATTACATTTATATAGTAAGTACCCAGTAGTAAGAGTGCTAAGATGCAAGTTTGCTGGAAAAGCCTGCAGGTCCTGTAGAACTGAGCAGTTGGAGTAAATGTATACTTTGGGGCCATAGCTAAGTGTGATATTTGTGCAAACTGTGGGGTCTGTGGTTGTCTGTGCAAAGAAAATGAATTTTCATTTTCAAATCCTCTCCTAAAGTGGTAATCTTTATGGATTGTGAACTTCTACCATTGCAACAGTATGAAACGATAATAATAAACTATTTCTGATACTCAAGTTGGCACCAGACAGTGAATTAAGAAAATAACTAAAAAAAGGCCACTCATTTGTGAAAAGAAGTGAAAACCATCAAAAAGTCCAAAAAATGTCGCAATTATGTAAGTAAGTCAATATTTTACTGATGCCCACCCCACTCCAAAGGTCTTAGGTTATTGTGTCAAAGAAATGTGGCCTCCTTTTTTTCACAATCAAAGACCAAAGTCATGGTCCACATATAACAAACAGTTGGAATTCCCTCTCAGCAATGTGGTTGTATATAGAATAGAATATTTAGTTATTAAGACTGATTTCTTTGTAACTACATTGTACAATATATGTATTGTTAAATGGCTAATATTATGTATCCAAACCAAAAACATATGTAAGATGGATTCATGATGATTACTAATTAACACCGCTCTGGCCA
Organism: Suillus hirtellus; assembly: GCA_016695485.1. NCBI lineage: Eukaryota > Fungi > Basidiomycota > Agaricomycetes > Boletales > Suillaceae > Suillus > Suillus hirtellus. Next base: position 79,576 of record MU172374.1, on the reverse strand, counting down.
TTCCTGGATAAGTCAGTGTTCCCTACATTTCTCAATCCTATATGTATTACTAAGCTTCCTTTCTTTTGCTTGTACAATCATTATGTACTCCTAAGTCTAACACTCCCCCTCAAGCACATTCCACCATCATTTTTTCTCTCAATTCCATAAATTGTGGTGCTGGCAGTGCTTTCATAAAAGCATCCACAACATTTTTGAGTGTCAGACAATATTGGAGTTGGATTTCATGCACTACTGACATCAGTGCACTATATTCCACATTGGCACTTGATAAACAACTAGCGATTATTTTCATGTGCTCCATGCTACTGGAGATCCATGCAACAGGACAATATAGCCTGATATTGAGTGTTGATGAGGTTGACTCACTCACTCAGTGTCTATAAACACTTTTAAACCTTGCTTTGTGGTTCCTAGGGTAAGTTTTGCATTCTTTGTCCCCTTTAGATAGTGTATGACTCATTTAGCAGCTTCCCAATGTGCACTAGCCAGCTCTCACATGAATTGCAAGAGTATTAAAATGGCAAAGGCTATATCCGGATGTGTGCTTGTTGCAGCATACATTAGTGATCCAATGGCCTGTTGATATGGTACATGTTGTTCGGATATTTCAGGTTCGGTGTCTGGTGAATGGTCTGATGATTCTTTTGTCAAGACTATTCCTGTTTCCATTGGAGTCTGCAACATTTTTGCATCCTTTATCCTGAACCTCTCAACTATAGTGTCAATGTACACTTCCTGCAACAACATTATGGTCCATGCCTTTTGGTCCCTTTCAACCTTTAGTCCTAGGAGCCAATAGTATATGGCTTGGTCAACTTGAGAGCATATGAAGTCATTACTAAGAAAAAATTCTTCTAGCTCCTTGGACCATTCAAAACTGGCCTGTTTTAGGCCATATAAGCTATGCAATAGCTTTAACACCTTCCCTTCATCTCCTTTATCCAAGTATCCTGGTGGCATGCACATATATATGTCATCATTGCACTTGGCATTGAGGTAAGCACTTTTGACATCTACTTGATGTATTTCCCAGTCATGCTTAGCTGCCATCATTAGGACAGTGTGAATTGTCACCATACTTGAGGTAGGTGCGAACATTTCTTGATAGTCTATGCCATACTCTGACACTGACCATTCATGACAAGTCTTGCATGCAGCTTTATCTTCTCACTGTTTGGTCCACACTTTGTTGCTAAAACAAATGGTAAGGTATTATATTTGTGCCTTTAGGTGGGTCCACTATTTCCCATGTCTTGAGTTTCTCTGATTGACCAATTTCATAGTCAATGGCTTGTTGCTGTTACAGTCACCCTATCATTTTCTTTATTCACCTTATGGGACTATGCATGTTCTCTCTTCCTGATCCCCGCCTTTCTTCTCAGCTCTTCACAGAACACCTCACGACCTATGCATGTATCAACTTCCTCTCTCTTCTTTTCTTCATGATCCCTGTTAAACTTCTAGTTCACCTCATGACGACCATGAGGACTCTCTTATCTTTGACTTCCCCTTTTGTACTTTTACAAGCAACCTTCGGACTGGTCTGTGCACGATTCCTTACCTATTTAAACCCTAGTTACTTCTGTACTTCTCCTTAACTTGAATCTACTCAGTTCTCCTCGATACCTCCTTAGGACCAAGGGATCCTATCAGATCTAGCTTCTTGCGGGAAGACTAGCCATTACTCAATCACTTTGACAGAGTTCTACCTCTTGTCAAAGCTCCCCTTTGATACTGTACATTTGATCTTCCTTTATTGGGATTGTTATGGAAGAACTATCTGAGTTCATAACAGTTGCCATTCCTCTTCATCTGGACCATTTAATGCTTCTCTAAGTATCAATTCTTTTTCTGCAGCTGCCATGGCCATATATGGAAAGGAAATTGATTGAGTGTCATCCAGTGAGTCCTCCATTGCTATGGTTGCTCTTTCTCCTTCATTCAATGCTTTGTGATATCCTAGAGGGGGTTGTACTCTCATGGCTTTGGGTGTTATTGGATGCAGCAGTTTTTGCATACTCTGGGGTGGTGTTTTGGGAGATTGGTTTGGTGTTTGGGGGATTTGGGAAGTTTGTGTGATGGGCTGGGCAATTTTCAGTGCATTGATTGGTTCTTCCTGGTTATACTCCCCCTCGTCCAGTATATCGTTACAAATGATGACATCTGGCAGGACAAAGCTAACATTGCATTTGACAGATTCTTCTCTTCATTGGCCAGTATACATAGTAAGCCTTACTTTCCTCATCTATACCCACAAATTGACCTTTTTCTGCTCTAGCTTCAAGCTTTCCTCCATCCAGTGAGTGCATGTAGAGTTGTGTGCCAAATTTCTATGCATTTTCTAAACTTGGTTTTGCTTTGTGTAGCAATTCATAGGATGTGTATCCTGGGATCACCCTTGAAGGTGGGTGATTTTTGAGCCATATCGTGTCATTTATGGCTTCAGCCCATAAAAATTTTGGTAGGTCCTTTGCAAGTAGCATGGCTTGCATATGTTCAACTAATGTTTGATATAGTCTTTTGGCTACACCATTCTGCTGTGGAGAATCATGCATGGTTAGTTGTCTTTTTATTCCTCTTCCCTTCAAATATTCATCAAACTCCTTGCTTAGGTACTCTCCTCCTCAATCCAACCATACTTTGCTCAGACACACATTATATTGTCAGCTTACATAAGCCTCATATTGCTTGAATGCAGTAAGTGTGTCACTGTTCCTCTTCAGGAATATTATTCTCATTTCCCAACTAAAATCATCTGTAAAGGTGATATAATACAGGCATCCATTTATCATTTCTGTTTGCGCTGGACCCCATAGATCTGTATGGACAAGGTCCCCATATGCTGATGATCTGGTCTTTGATTCCTTTGGAAATGGTTGTCAAGTGGCTTTGACCTTTGCACATGTTTTGCAAAAGGTAGGTTTCAAACTTTCATCCATCATTATACCTCTGATCATGCCCTTTTTTATAGCATTTGTGATTGCTTCATGGGATACATGTCCCAATATTTGGCGTAATTCCCATTGATGATACATTTTGTTATTGCTAACTTTGTGCTGTGTGTCACTGATGATGCAATTTGATATAGTCTGTTGATTTGTGGGATCTCAGCTATAGGTCTCTGCTCCGGTGCTGGGGTCAATATCCTGCACATTCTATCTTCAAGAAGTACTGCAAAACCAGTGTTGGCTATCCTGTTGGCTGATATCAGCATAAATGCCATCTTTGGTGTATATAGGGCATCTTTGAGGGTTACAGTGGTCTTCTTCATTCCACAAGGTAAGTCTATCTTTATGTCCCCTTTCCCTATAGCACTGATGGTAGAACCATCTGCAGTGTGCACATCTTGTGCTTTGATGGAGGTGAATGTTACAAATTTTGATTGGTCTGGACAGAAATGGGACGTTGCACCTGAATCAATGATGGTTCCACATCTCTCAGCAGGTATGTTGATTTTTTTCACCACATTTGCTAGATCTGACATGAAAAAGGCATAATTATTGGCTCTTTCAATCTTGTCTGCCATATTAGCAGTTTGTCTTAACGCCTTTCTACCTTGTTTTGGTCCTTGACCTTCCTTCCCTCCTCCAGCTCTCCAGCAGTCAGATTTATAGTGACCCTTCCTGTTACAATTGAAGCAAGTGATGTTTTCATTCTTGCTCATTGAGGTACATCCTCTTAGCGTATTTGTCCTTGCTGTAAATGCATTGTTCCCAGTCTTCTTCATCATCTTTTGGTCTGCTAACTGTCTGTGTTCATATTCTTCACTGACAACATTTATTAGCTCATAAGGCATTAGGATGGTCTTGGAGATGCATCCCTCGGTGTTCATGCAGGATAGTATGGGTCTGTAGGATTCAGGTAAGGATCCCATAACTATCACATAGAAATCTTGATCTGCAATGGATGTTCCCATTCCAACCAGCACTTTGCAGATTCAGAGCAACTCTCCAAAATGTTTTTTTATATCTCCTCCTTCCTCACATTGAGTCTCCTGCAATTGGCACCACAGATTGACTTGCACAAGTTTGGTCTTTCCCTCATGTATGGTACATATCTCTGTCCATACCTTCTAGGCTCTTCCTGATTTCTGCACTCTCAACAGCATCTGATCTGATATTGTGCTAAAGATGTGCTATTTGACAAGTGAGTCTTTTTGGTAAAACTCATCCTGTTTCTTCTCTAAGTCTTCTATCTCTGTTTGACTTGGCTTTGTTCTGTCAGCTTTGACTGGATTGCCAGTAGAATTGTTGGTGAATCAGACAGGTTCTATTGCTCGTCCTTCCATATATCACATCAGTCCCTATTCTCATATCACGGTCTGTGTGCACTCTTTGTACATTATCCAATTACTGCCATCTTCAGCTAATTTTGGAATGTTAAAAAGTGAGGATGATGTTGATTCCATTGTAGACATATCAGGGCTCATAAGCTGTGGTTATGTATAGCATAGAATAGACTTTAGAATAGAATATTTAGTTATTAAGACTGATTTCTTTGTAACAACATTGTACAATATATATACTGTTAAATGGCTAATATTATGTGTCTGAACCGAAAACATATGTAAGACGGATTCATGATGATTACTAATCGACACCGCTCCGGCTATTCCCGGGTAAGTCGGTGTTCCCTACATTTCTCAATCCTATACATATTACTCAGCTTCCTTTCTTGTGCTCGTAGTATCATTATGTACTCCTAAGTCTAACAAGCGATGCCAATATTCTAGATATACCATTAGTGGTTCAATCTTTCTGATGAACTCCGGACCGATCTCGATGGGCAGTAGCCAACAGGCCAATGGCCATGTCCGAGTGGGCTTGTAGTAGCACTGTGGAGTGGCTTCGAGTTGTGCTCGATGTTTTTAGCATATTTAAGGTATTCCATTTCTCCGTGCTCAATTTCCAAATAGTTTGGCATTGCACTGTCGAAGGGCTTTTCGTTACAAGAGTGCCAAGAGATATAATATCGCTAGTGGTGACTTAACTGACAATCTACTCCAGCAAGACAATATGGACGAAATACAGTACTCCTGTAAGCTAAACATGACTCCAATGTACCCAGCAAAAGCGATCGCGTTGAGGGCCATTGTATTTCCCTGCGCGTTCATGAGTACACGGGAATGCTTTTAGGCAGGCCGCATAAAGATTCTCCCATCTTTTGTCACCTCATCTCCAAGCGTCCGAACTCTTCCCGTTCGTAGCAGTATACTTTGCAGCCGTCCCATGCTCATGGAAGGTCCGCCGCTGACGATATTCTCAAAGTCTACCTGATAGCCCATTAAACGTCTCCTGTGCTTCTTGCCCAAAAATGACATCCTTTCGCTCGACTTTTGTACGTAAACCTCTGTATCATTCCTTGTATCAAAACCACTTTCCATAGAAGAAAGTGTGTTGCGGGCCCGTGCCTGATCTGACTGGTTGTTGCTGGGTGTATCAATCTGAAGCGGTGACGCTGCCCGAGGTATCGCGGAGGGTATGAGTCCGGACGGAGGCACAGAGGCATTGAGGCAACTGGACATCAAGGAATGCATTGTCGATCGTTGTTTTTGCATTGTGTCGACCCTGGAAGTCAATTTGTCAACTTCATCTGGAGGATCCTCTGATTCCGTGATATACATGGCCGGCGGAATGACATTAGTCATTACCAAATGTTCGGCCGTCGACGGGCGTCGGTCTTGGTGCACATTGTGATTTGTATAAAGTGGCTGCTCATTCTGGTTATCGAGGTTCCGATTGAAGTGCATGTTGGTGAGACTTCGATGATCTTCTCCCGCATCACTGCAATGATTCCCTGAATGGCGACTGGTTTGAGCGAAAGATACAACTGTTTCAGCCGAGGCAGCTTCTATCGTGTGGTCTGCTGAGAACTCTGGGTCCACCTGATCTGCATTCGCTTTAATCATCACAGTGATGAATTGTAATGGAGTAGGATTCTTACTGGCTTGGGCACTAGCCGGTGCAATGGTCTCTTCAATATGCAGCTGACTCGCGTGGGAATCTCCAGCATCTTTGTGAAAAGGCTGAAAAACATAAATGAACGAGTGGACTTTCAGAAATTAGGCGGACTCACTGCTTCGCGCTTGTCATATTCCACTATGCAATCAGGCCTTCGGACGCCAAGTTCCAGTATCATTTGAGAAAATTTGCCCACCGGCTCCTGAGGCGCGAGAGGTGCTTTAGCACTGCCCACGTATGAGCAAGCGGTCTTGGCGGCGTACGAATCCGTTGGATGTTGTGTATCACGCTTGCAAACAAGCCTATTGTGCGTCAGAACGTCCTGGTACACAAATTCATCGACACTCACCCATGCTTGATGTGTCGGAGTCTGCTGACCCATTCACGCACTTGAGCATTCATTTCAATATCCTTCGTGGAGCCGACGGCATCTGAGCCAGAATGTAAAACCTCGACGTAGCCTGCTTCTAGTGCAATGCATGGCTCCTTGCTAAATCTCATACGATTGTTGCCGACTGGAATTGGTACAAAGATGGGACGGAATCGCCCAATACAAACGATGGCATTGTTCGTTTCTGTCAACCTATGTCCTTGGAAGTCCCTGCGACGATATATCCAACAACAACCGTCATGAGCCGAAGATTGCACTCACTTCGCATATTGGGTCACAGCCTCTTTAGTGAAACACACCGGAATAGTATATTCCCCGTCTGACACTTGCCCCCATATTGCTGCCTGTTGGTTAAATGTTAGAAACTGCAGCAGTCAGTAATGTGGGCAACAATAAATACAGCACATACATTGAGTATTTGAACTTTCTTCCGATGGCCAGGTAGAGCTCCATCAATTGAGGCATCAGTAACTCTGTCTCCACGTATCTCGGCGACGTGCTGAAGGTACTGAGATATCCATTGGGTTGGGGTGGAGTCGGACATAAGAGTAAGAAGAGACAATTTGATGGGATTGCTGCGGCATTTTATACCCACACATGCCACATAGCGGCCGCAGCGGCCGTAGCGACGTCGACCGTATTCGGACGAGGCCGGACATGTGCGGAAGAAGTCTTAGACCCCTAGTCAGTGATGTGAGTAAAATTCAATACAGCACACACGTCAAGTATTTAAGCTGAGAATGGCGGTGAACAACCTTAGCATAGTACATATAACCGGTACACAATAATCATCTATAGCAACACTTAGTGCCGTTCCAGCAAATACCCGAGATATATCTTGATCCCGAGGCCGGACCGTTGCTGACATGGCGGTCAAACATCTCGAATAGCCGCCACCCTGTACAATTATTGTGGATGATGATATCCTTTGCTAATATCTAATTTTCCAGTCTGACCTGTCATGCCAAACCATTTCCCCACTCAGAATGCTAAATCGCTGTCTTTGTATCGATATCCGATTCATCTGCCCCGATTATGCGGTTCCTCCTACTTTATTCATCCAGGGCACCAACGAGATGCTGAATGGTGCAGATCAACGGTATACGTGCACCACAAGCCTTCCAACGTGATCCGCAATTACCACCATCAAGGACACTGTATCAACCAGCCACCTAATGCTACCAGCCTCCAAAGGTGGTAACCATTGCTGCATAGTACATATAATATGTATTCACCCAAAATCCAACACAGCTTTCTATTCTCTTCAAGACATGACTCCAAATCTAAGTGGAGGCCACCGATAGAGTCTTTCAGATGGCCGGTGTTGAAAACAATCTGGGACTTCGGCAAGCCCATCACCATGTTGCAACGGTCCGGCTGGTCCAGCGCTAGTGTGCCATGGGGCTGGTCGGCATTCACAAGTCGAGTAGCGGTAGACGAGGAAAGCTGCTAGGTTTTTCAAACCCGACAAATGAGCCATACATTCAGGTTGCAATTCAGGGAATTGCCAATGGGTTATACGAATCCATTGCAGCTGCAGCAGAGGAACAGATTACGAATGTGAGTCATGTCTCGTCATGTTACAATGTACATGGTCTCCCTACATATCCACCTCGATTTTGCGACTACGGTATTAATATTAGTCACCCTCGTACTTAGCTATTCAATACTGTGCTTGCTCATTCGAACATATACTTATTGACCTTGTCTTATTGCTTGGCTGTCGAACTGACTTCTAATAAAATGGGCCTACGTCACAGGGTTAGTTTGTTCACTCGATACGATTCATAACCCCATTGGAGTAAGATGAACGTGTCGCGCCGGTCGACTTTCGAACCGAGGGAAAACCGAACCCGACCGCTGCGAACCGTCCGCAAAGGGTTTGGTCTAGGATTCGTCGATAAGGCGTTAACCAGGCCCTGCTCCAGATCACGGTTCTCGTCCGACTACCGCTGACCCGGACTAGACCGAAACGCGGTAGAACTACGGATGTCATCAAAGTCGGATCTGAATTATATCGTGTACTACCTAAGTTGTATCTAAATTTCATAATGCACCACCTGCGGGTGGCCCGTACCATTTACGGCTCCACGTGTAGATCCACGCTCATCCGTGGTACCCTTGCCCGTGCAGGTGCCGGTACGCTTAGGAGGTTTCCTAGACTCGCGTGATGTGCTCGGGCGCCACCGGGTGTACCCTTGACCTTTGCATTTGACATGCCAGAGCCTCGCGCCGCTGCTTCATGCACTACATGCTGCAGGGGGCCTACTATTGGTAGAGTGCTCCCTATATGTTTGTCAGTATTCACCCGTTTTCATTATTGCTATTGCTCAGAGGTACTGGATATATCATATACCTTCGGGCCATCGGAGCATGTGATAATTTAACCCGCGGGCGGATTTGTAACCGTCCCACATTTCCCGGGACGGGTTCGTCAATGGTACCCGCAAACACCGCACCCGTTACGGGTGACTCCTGTCGACGCCCGTGTCAGGCCCTAGTCCGACTCTCGATTTCGCTTCCGACTATTCAGAGGCACTTCAATAGCAAGGACGAGCAGCTGCAGTAGCTTATCAGCCAATTTGCTCGGGTCTGTGCGTCATTGTTTTACTTAATCATATCTTTTGCTGTCGAGTCGCCTACCTCACAGGAGATGCAGCAGCGTGTGGTATAGTGTCGGCAGCGGCAGCGGCATCGGACTCGGTGTGTACTAGTACTATCAGATTCGTCTTGCTCGCAACGCCTTTAAGTTCGAGTCTAATGCTAATTTATTCAAATACAGGTAATATAATTATATACATGCAGTATAAGTCAGCGGCTACTAGCACTGCAGACATGACTACTCTTATCCCTTGGTCACGCGATGAGGTGACTGACTCCGAGTTAAACATCCTCGAGAGCGCCAGGTGCACCCGTAGAGGTTTTGAACATGCATTGCCTGACGTACGGAACGTTTCTGCTCGCACCGTCATTTACTATGTCTTTAACAAAGGTGACTGCCATGCTGTATTTTGTCGTCTGGCATGATTTAATAATTTATTTGTTCTTATCTTAAATATTTTGCCCCTCTCACGTAGATCGGATCAAAATCGTGGACATCGAACCTGAGGCCTGATCCTTAGCTAAGCATGTGCCAAAGAGCCACTCTAGTAAGCAAGGCGTCCCGGCGGTTCATCATTCTAGCCACCTGGTGTTTTTTTGAAGTCGAGCGGTGCTTCAGACTCTTCTGATCATCAGCATGTCGACTACTACTAGTACGACGATAGTCAGAAATCCATTCTGCACCAGTTATCTCCTCCCCAATATCACCAGACAAACAAGGAGTAAGTCCGCGCTCAGTAGCAGGGAGAAGACCATCGAGGCAAAAACCAAACTCAGATCCAATTCAGATGAACCTGCAGACTATTCAATGGTCGAGGGCACTCGACAAACCATTTATGCACCTCCGCCCACGGACAGAGCAGGACACGACAGCCCAATTTCGATTCTTGCTACTGCGAGAGCCCCAAAGCGAACGTGTATTTTACTACATCGTTTCAATTCGGCCAACCCTAAGATCTCGCCATCAGGTAGTGATCATGATGTTTGGCCTACGCATATGTCGACACTAACTTTTCTTGAACTTTTGAAGGTCGACGTATATGCAAGAAGGTCCTACAGTTCATCTCAGATCATACCGCAGAGTGTGAGGTAGGGTGTTATCTCTCAAATCGATGGGCTTAGTGATACTAATTCAGCATTTTTATCTTCACTTATCAGGAGTTCTCTGTTGTTGCACCCGGGGAATACGCAAAGCTAGAGCGATTTATCGAGCGTTCAGGTGTGAATACAAGGTGTGTCAGTGCTAGCAATATTTCAAGTTGTGTCACACTGTATCTAATCGCGACCATACTTCTGTATAGATTGACTTATATTCAGAAAGATCGCACTTTATTAGTAGAAATGCCCTCGGCCATGCACGAAGCTCCAATGGCTGCCATCCAAACCGCTTTCTTGAATTTCTTTTCCGCGCTCCCTTTCCCCAAGAGGTTGATCAACACAAATGTGTTGACTAACATTACATCGAAATCTTCCATCCCCGATTTGAGAATCTCGCTCCAAAACGTCGCCGACTGTAGACTGTCCGTTTTTGTTGTCGGCTTGGGAGAGACTGCGTTCTCCCAGCGCCTTGCGCCGATGTATGGCAAGCTTAGAACTGCTGTCGAAGTCAACCCATCGTTATTGCTGGTTATAGCGGCAGTGGTCAATGAGACACATCGATATCACGCACCGTGCGCGGGCTCGCCTGCATGGAATACGTTACTCTATGAGACAACGATGCGTTCGGAGGATGATTTCATTGCCGGGGCTAGCATAGAACCCCCTGCCCTACATCGACCGGTGATTATTGAGGGCCACACGTGGTTATCAGTAGCGATGGTCCGATTCCGGATATGGGTTAGACCTGGGGACGTTCAAGTAGATGATCACACTATCGACATCGATACGAATGATCCGAACGAAGTGGCAGATGGTGTAAGTTTTTTCTCGGAAAGTTCAAGTTGTATCTAATTTATTTTTTCAAGGTGTTTTATCCAACAAACGATATGGACGCGGTACTGGCAATGATAGAAAGAGGAGCTGAAGCTATACGGGAGAGACTTATCATCCTTTGTCAAGATGTCCAACCGAACATCGACATTCATCCACTACAGGATCCGACCATCACATTCCGCCTCGACTTGGATGACATGTATACGAAATTAGTGGGGGCCATGTCTGAAACGGCATACCAGCGGTATGAAACTTGGTATACCAACACACCGCGGCCTCGAGGTTTCAAGCGTAATGCTGACACACTCGGAGTCTCCGATATTCAGCCGGACCTGCTGGCACTCGGGCCGGTATCATCGAACACTCGTTCGAAGAAGCGGTCGCGTGTAGTTGGTGCTGCGAAGAGAAGGTAATCTGTATATTCGACACAAGTTCATCGGAATTTTTTTTTGTAATACTAGGAACACTGTTGATACAATGATTCTATCGCTGACTTACCTTTTGATACTCGAATTTTGATGGGCGAGTTCCCATAGGACCCCTGATAATGCCTATGGAACCCAGGTTGGCGGAGGCGCAAACTTGTCCGGATGAATTCTCAGTGACTGATTTCGACTGATTTTGTCCGGATCCCGTCCTGGGCTCGCCCAGGAGTGGAAGATTTGTCCGGATTCTGACCCGGGTTAAGAAAAATTAAACCCGTGTTTTTTGTATGCTACAGTAGCTACGAACTCGTACTCCAGCTCAGGCAAACAATAGACATATGCAAATTCAGTTGTTCTCATCCCCTTCTCTGACTCTGCCCTGTCCAGCCTAATTTACTCGTTCGCAGAATAGTTTGGCCGCTTGGATACGTTGAGGTGAAGCATGATGCAGCATTTCGAACGCGGAGACATCAGCTGGCACAAGTTCAAACGTTCAAGACCTGTAGGCGTCACCTTAGGTGCAGAGGTGAGGAGGCATAGAAAAGCTGTGGAAGGAAGGTAAATTGACCGCATTGAAAGATAGCAGTCGGAGTAGGTTGAAGAAAAAAACGTTGATGATATTATTTGCTGGATTTGTATGTTGATTAGATCTTTGAACATGACTGTGCGTGCCAGCCGCTACCTTTCAAGGTGTGCCGGCATCCTCACATTATCCCTCTCATCGAAAAATGCTGCAGAAGATTTGATAGAACCGATTGGTTGCGCCAGCAACTTAAAATATCAAGTCGTTTCTGAAGGAGAAGTATAAATCATTCGAACCCATTGCTGCAGTCTTATTTCCGAGTCCATCCACACAACCTTCCGCATTGCAGGTAGCGGTTCTCATATTTCAAGTGAACCAGCGTGCCATTAACTATAACCTACTTGCCACGCAGTGTTACTGGTTTGGGCATACCGTTTTCAAGAGCGTGCAAAAAGTCTCTGGGCAGAGGGAGGAGGAAGTGTTTGAACCAGATAACTGTGGCCACTTTGGTCCCATCCATCTGTTAAAACCATCTCCGGATGATGTCAACACCATATGTGATAGATTTTGGGAAGCTTATGAGCAAACCCTGAAGGTGGTGGGGCCCTGCGACTTCGACGTCTTGAAGAACTCGCAAGGTACTCATCTACAATTTTCAGCGGCTACAGCCTTTCCTTGATTGATGATACTTTCTATGCAGCCAGCTCGTGGAACGGACCAGTGTGGACCGGCAACACAAAATTAACGAACGAGACAATCAACTCGATGAATGCCACCGCCAAATCAACGAAAGCGACAGTGAAATCGATGAGTGCGACCTCCAGATCAACGAACGTGACCGCCGGATTGCGAATGTATGTATTCTCAGTAGTGATCTCCTTTGATTAACGTTAGCGTTTGTCCTGAACTTCAGATGCAAGCTGAATTTGATTTATTCAAGGCTCAACGTGCAACTTTGGATAAGGCAGAGTTACTATCACCATCATGATTTTAACCCATTTGTTTTCACGCTTTACACGTCTTCCATGACACTATTTGGTTTGTCTCGTTGCTTTTGATATATCTGCTATGCATATTGCCTAGTCCCATGATCCGTTTAAACCACTTTTCTACGGATACCCCTCATGTTTTTTTGCGCGTGTAAATACTTCGTACCAGTACATACCGGCGAGCACGAAAGAGCTGCAGCAGTTAGCTCAGATCACGGTTGATACTATTCTAAGTTCTAACAGTCACAGACATTGAACGTAACTTTTGCACTGCCACAGCAATGCAGTTACACAATCTACCCATTACATGTGCAAATTAGATACAGATGCCACGGTGGAAATTTGATGTCTGATACGATGCGAAGTACCAGATCTCGAGCTCGGTGCAGGCTCCACACAATCCTCGGATTTCCTTCCATATCTCTTTCACATCTAACCTAACGCCGGTATGCTCTGCTCGAACTTCTGACCTCTGAACATGCCTAGGGATGGGTATAATGATATTGGCGTCCGGTGAGTTTTTATTTTTTTTGTAAATTCTTCTGATCCACCCGAGGTCACCGGTCACCCTCCATCACCCTGCACCATTTGGCTTCGAGCTCAGTTACATGCTCATCTTTGTCTTCGCACACAGCCAGCACCATCTCTACCTCAGACGTGTCCATCTCAGGCCTTTGCCCACCGACAATACAGTTCGACGTCAACGTGCTTTCTGTCCAATTGAATGTATCTACGTTATATAACATCAATAGGTCCTTCTGCGACAACCTGTCGTTGTGTAATTCATATCTACTGCAACAGCACTTAGACGGGCGGGCAAACTCACCATTCGTGTGGCCCAAATCTTGTCCAGCCGCAGAACTTGAACCTACCACCACAACACCACTAGTCACTTCGCATCCGGAAACATTCGCTGTGCCTCCCGCATCAGCCATAGCGGATGTTGTACTTCCTGCCCTCGCAACCCAGCCGCCGCCGCCACCAGAACAGTCACCCACCACAGTCCCCCACTTCCAGCAACTTCCGGTGCCAAGCGCACACGTCCGGCACACGTCAGCAAGTGCTGACCCAACTCGGACCCATGTGGAGGACGAACAGAAGCAATAGGAACGAGTAAAGCGAGGAGATGAAGAGATGGGAAGAGGATAACGACGAGCTGATAGAAGGGAGATGGAGATGGAGGCAGAAGGGATCTTACAGGCCACGGTGAGCTCGCAGATACTCCCCAGAGCACTCCTACCAGCGATACCAAGCTCAGCGGAACTCTCCGCACACGTCCCAACCGACGGCAAGCACCATTCGACTAACCCCACGTCGACGGCGCCTATTTTCGCGTGCTCAGTAACCGCACCACCACCCACATCGTTCGCACCACCGTCCCCATCATTGAAGACACCATTGCCACCATTCACACCACCATCACCATTATTCGCGCCAGTATTAGCGCACACCTCAACGCCAACGTCCGCGATATCAACCCTGCCATCACCAACGACTACCACGCCATCCCCAATGCCACCAACACCATACACGAACGCCCGGCACACGTCAGCGAATACCGACGTGGCCCGAACACACTCGAAAAACGTTCAAAAGTGCTGGATGGAGGAGACGGATGGACAAGAACCGGAAGTGGAAGATAGAGAGGAGACATGTGGACAAAGGGAGGAAGCAAGACGAGAAGATGAGGAGGAAAACGACAGCGGATTTTTTTCAGGTGGTGAGCTACTTCACATCTGGTCTTGTTGTCGAACGGCCCAGCACCATGCATCCACCTTCAAACACGGCACCATCCACGGCCACACCACACACGATACCATCCACGCCCAAACCAGCCTTCGCCATGCTACCTTCGTCAGCGCCAGCACCACCAACACGGGTACCACCACCAGGGAGCGTTGGTGTCAACGGAACGGACACGCAAACGTGCGATAGCGACACACCTTGACCATCTGCATCTTTCGACTGGGCAGTAGATGTTGATGCGCACTTGTTTTCCCTGCAAACGCGTCTGTGCGATTTTTCATGTGTTCGCACTTCGGAGGTTTTGGCCTTGCTGTACTTGTGCTGGTGCTATAGTTAGTGCTGCCGCAGTCCGGTTCCGAACATCGGTTCGAACCTGAACCATTCCGAACCGGACGTATGGTCCAATCCAACGTTCGGCCAAGACTCAGAACCGAACCTTTCTAGAGGTTCGGGGTTCGGGCTGGTAGTGAATAGGTTCAAACGGGTTCGAACCTCTCAATTTTTGTCGGCTTCACACTTTAAAAAAAAATGTAAGTATTTACTACGTGTCAATATATGAAGGCATGTGTCTGGAACCACAGGTTTGGGCCATCAGGTGAAATTGACGTGGTTGCCACGGATGTGACACGCTGTAACACAGGACTACACCGTCACAAATTCACGTTCAAACACTTATGTCGCTAAGAATTCCATTCACAGTTGCCAGGCTAAGTAAAGAAGAGACCTAGTACAGTGATATAGCGTCATTTGCGTCTGTAGCGTCATTTGCGTTTGCCTCGCACTACACTCCGCTGCAAGCCTTTTTCACTAGAGTTTTTTATGGCGCTGGATTCGTTCAACTGTGAACACACGGTACGACGGATCAATATTCTGGCCGTCCAGTCATCCACGTCACGTAGTACACGTGGTCGGCAAAAAGGAGAGCGAGCTGTAACGATGCTATCAGTAGTAGCATGGGGCTATGGAATGGGTTGTAGCCTGTTGCGTCTTGTCCGAGATGGGCCCAGCATTTAAATTCATACCCAGTGTGTATTAACGAATAGGGGCCTCCCGGAGCGCTTAACATTCAACGTTGGCCACTCCCGTATCGAGCGAAGTAGTGATACAAAGTTCACAATAATTAGGTTGAGACTCCTCGTGAGATTGTCCGTGCCCTCGGTAATGAGTTCTTGGACGCCAAAGGAAGCATTGAGCACATACACATGAGGAACCAGCGATTGAAATACATCTACGTTGGTACATTTGAATGCGTCCAAGTCAACATTATCGAAGCACTGAGCATTTCAAGGCTCACACAATGATTTGAAAATATTCAAAGATCATCACGCCAGCATGCCATAGCTATCGTGACATGGAATTAGTCTCGTTAGTCGCTGTGATGTCGGTAACACTCATCCAAGTCTCAAACAATACAAAGGCTTGAAATGTGTCGCAGTCTCTTCATATTGAATAAATTCAACGCCATACACCGCATGTTCATCAGATTGACACATATACTTGATGGAGAAATCAGCGAATCGCTTAATACAAGTCATGCAGGTACCGTACCGCCTTTGAATGGCCGAGTCGTGCCATAGATCTGAAATGCACGACCTACATTCTGTATGTTGGGTCCAGGTGGAAGAGCCAGTACTGCAATTGGTCCGGTGAATTCACATTCCTTTCCTATCAGGAGATGAGATATTTGGCGATATGATATCATTGCAGAAAAACGTGAACACTTCACGGAACTCAGTGGAGTACTATACCATAGGTTCCACTAACACCTGAGACACAGCAGGAAAAGTTCTGTAAACAGATGCGGTGCATATCTTGAGAAAAATTATGCATATATCAAGCTATTTGTATTGTGCAGATATGATAGACAGTTTCTAAATAAAATCTCAAATATGAATGAGCATCAAATTCTATCAATTCAGGCTATACTGTGATATTGATACATTATTTCTTCTACAGCAGTAGTGAAAATGTAATACATTAATTGCTATTAGTGATGTCTCAGCTCCAAGCTGCATTTTTCAGAAAGTGAGCATAACATGCTGAAAAAAATTTCTAAATTCACGAAAATATTTATGGACATAGATTGAGCCAAAAGCCGGGAGGCATTTAAGAGGAATTTGTACTGTGATGCATCATTGTCTTGCTATGAAGCAGCTCAGCAAATGGCTTGGATTTTGAGCCATTTGCTGAGCTGCTTCATAGCAAGACAATGATGCATCACAGTACAAATTCCTCTTAAATGCCTCCCGGCTTTTGGCTCAATCTATGTCCATAAATATTTTCGTGAATTTAGAAATTTTTTTCAGCATGTTATGCTCATTTTCTGAAAAATGCAGCTTGGAGTTGAGACATCACTAATAGCAATTAATGTATTACATTTTCACTACTGCTGTAGAAGAAATAATGTATCAATATCACAGTATAGCCTGAATTGATAGAATTTGATGCTCATTCATATTTGAGATTTTATTTAGTTATCAATCCGACTCAAGGAAAGAGTTGTGACTCATACACCATGGATTTGGATAGGATGGAAGCAGAAGAAGACAATGACACTGAGAAAAGTATGAGGAAGACCTATCTCATGCCCCAATAATGTAATTGCAGGTGCAAGAATGGCCTCTGCTTCAAATGTGGCAAGAAGGGACTTGTCAAAGACTGTCCCAACCACCCTATGGTAACCAGTTCCACTAGGAAGACCTCTACTAAAGCATCTAGCTCCAACAAGGAGGATGATGGGTACAAGGAATTCCTTAAATGGAAAGTGTTCAAAGTCTGACAGATGAAGAAGGGTAAGAAGAAGGAGGAGACCAAGGATGAGAATTTTTAGAACAGGAACCTGCACCAGTGTCAGAGTCTCCCAGAGGAGGACTTTTAGTACAGAGCATTGGCAATCATAATTCTATGCATATTCCACTTACCATTTGCTCTTCTAAGGTTGAAAAAATCATTGAAGCAGCCACACTGATTGACTCAGGTGCTGAAGGTGAGTTTATTGACTAGACATTTGTCTGTCAAAAACTCTATCAAGAGTCACGAACTTGATAAGCCCATACCTGTATGAAATGTGGATGGCATGCTCAAAAAAAATGGAAGAATCACACAGTACTGTAGTCTATCTTTTCTCATCCATGGAATTCCCATGCGAATGTGCTTCCTTATCACCTCCCTGGGAGGGGAAGACACAATCCTGGGAATGAGTTGGCTAAAGAAAGAAAATCCAGATATCAATTGGACAAAAAAAGAAGTCCACCTTTGAGAGCAAAGCATCAAACCAACAATCCAAGAAATTAAAGAAATCAAAGAAGAAGATGTCTTCTATGATGCACAGGAAAGTTTAGATGAGGAATGGGATCCTGCTGTCATGCATGGTATGTGATTCATACCATGTCAGATATATATAGAGAGAGATAAGGAGAGTATGAGAGACTGTCTAGCCCTCTGTCACTAAGTTACCTCTCTATTTTTCCTTTATTTCATTGTCTTGTATTTTATTTCTCACTTTTCAGGCTTACTTTACCTTGTATTTATATCAAGCATGTGACCTTCTGTTTATTTCTCATTGTTTATTCTTATTTGGCTTCTTTCAGCCACCAAGTTTTGTATCTCTATTTATTTCTGACTGTTTATTTTTATTTGGCTTCTTTCAGCCAGCAGGTTTTATTTGTCATCACATCATGTGACTGGGAAATAATCTGGTTTGTAACATTATGAAAGCTGACTCAACATGTTTAGTCATGATTTGTCATGGTTTGTAATTTCTTTGTAAGATTACACTGTGTTTGTAATGTACTTAGTAATAAGCTGATTCATCACCTGGTTTGTAAGCCACATTCTTACCAATTGAAATACAATCTTCCCACTTTGACTCTTATCTCAAACTGTGTGAGACCACTAAGACTTGAAAGTGCAGGCCAATATAAGTGCCTTGAGGTAATCTAAGATATCATTATCTACTCTAAAGTTGTATACTACCTTACAGGGGTTGACTATATAACTTTTGTTATCATTATTCTACTCTAGGTTATATACTACCTTACAGGGGTTGACTATATAACCATCGAACAGCTCTCATTCTAAGCTTTATGTGTATTCATAAGACCCTCTCTTTCAATGGAAAGTGAGACACATATCTAAGGATAACAAAGTTGAAACAGACTTTCATAGGTTGAAACACAACCTACTAGGCTGAAACAAACCTAACGAATTTATCCAGAACACAGAAAATTCCACAACAACTTTGTATAAGACTACACAAGAAGAGGACAACAAACTAAATCCTCCCAAGAACTTACCACGTTACCTCCCATGAAGTAGAAAAGTCGGAGACTGTGGACTTAAGGACTGGCAAGAAATCTTCACCATGTATAATTGTGTTGTCATTATACACAACTTTCATATAAGACCCTTAAGTAACAAGACACCGCTAGTGAAACCATTCCAGAATTCTTTTCTCACAATATCTGTGACTTACTCCCCACAGAAGACAATGCTAACGAAGCAGATGTTATAGATCCCAACAATGTCCTAATAGCCTACATTAAAGGCAAACACATCATAGGAACATTCTCAATGGAAGTATTTGAACCCCCTCTCACTGATGAACATGTTCCCTCAGACCACCAGTATTACTCAACCTATGGCACTCTAGTATGAAAAGCATACAACATGTCTCAACTACTTGTCCAAGAATTCTTGAAACCCATTAAGAAAACTTTCGAAGAACTTGTTCCTGAGTCATTCCAAAAATATCAAGACATATTTGGAGAAGTAGCCAATGGTACTCTACCCCTGGAAAGAAAATTCAACCATGAAATTGAACTCAAAGACTCCTTCGAACCACGCAAGTGTAAGATTTACCCACTGAACCCTGCAGAAGAGAAGGCCATGAACAACTTTATTGACGAACATCTCACTAAAGGAACAATCATACCCTCCAAATCTCCTCAATCATCACCTTTTTTCTTTGTAGGGAAAAAGGATGGTTCCCTCCAACCATGCCAGAACTATAGATACCTCAATGATCACATGGTTAAGAATAACTTCCCATTACCGCTCATCTCAGATCTTATAGATAAGCTCAAAGACGCCAAGATATTCACCAAATTTGACATTAGATGGGGATATAATAATGTATGTCTAAAGAAATCCAATCAATGGAAGGCTGCCTTCGCCACTGCCTGTGACCTATTTGAACCGACAGTAATGTTCTTTGGCATGTGCAACTCCCCAGCTACCTTTCAATCTATGATGAATGGCATATTTTCTGATATGCTTCAAGAAGGATGGGTAATTATTCACATGGATGATATCTTGATATTCTCAAATGATTACAAAACTCACCAAAAAGGACCAACAGAGTATTAAAACAACTCCGTGAACATTGCCTTTATCTGGAACCAGAAAAATGCACATTCAATGTCATGGAGATTGAGTATCTAGGTATGATTATTTGCCCTGGCTCAGTAACTATGGATCCCACTAAATTAAAGGAAACATCCGAGTGGAAGACTCCCATGAAAGTGAAGGAAGTCCAATTATTCCTCAGATTTGGTAACTTCTATAGGCGAGTTATTGCTGACTATTCCACAGTAGCAAGACCCTTGATCGATCTTACAAAGAAAGACAAACTGTTTATATGGACCAAACAATGCAAAGAAGCTTTTGAAAAGCTAAAATGAATCTTCACCACAGCACTGATCTTACAAATCCCAGATAAAGCTGCACCATTTGCTACCACTACCAATGCCTCCCTTGATGTGACTAGAGCTGTGCTCCTTCAGAAAAATGATGATGGAGATTGGTTACCATATTCATACTTATCTCAATCCTCAAACCCCACTGAACATAACTATCAAATCTATGATGGAGAACTTCTAGCGATCGTCTGTGCCCTTAAAGCATGGCGACATTATTTACTCAGCTCCCCTTTCCCTGTGACAGTTCACACCAATCACAAGAATCTTCAGTATTTCAGAGAAGTACATAACCTAAACTGATGCCAAGCACATTGGCAAACATTCCTTTCACAGTTTGAACTTTGTATCCAACACATACCAGGCAAAGACCTGATAGTACCTGACTTATTATCTTGTAGAATGGATCACCTTCCAGTTGATGGCAATGAAAAGGACAATATCTCGATTTAACTCTTTCCTGATTCATTGTTTGTTAATACCATCAACACTTCTCTTACGGACAGATTATGTATTTCTTCCACCATTGATCCAGTTGTCCAAACAGCGCTCAAGGCACTTACAGACCCTGAGATGCCACCTCCACTCTGTTCAGCTCTTTCTGACTGGAATTTGAGTGACAGGATATTACTTTATAAAGGACTTACTTACATACCCCCAGAGACATTCGCCATGAGCTTACTGCTCTCCATCACGATCTCCCTACTGTTGGACACCCTGGATGTTTCAAAACCCAGGAACTCCTTTCTCATGACTACTGGTGGCCAGGCCTTGCCACCTTCATCAAGAACTACATCGGGGGATGCAGTATGTGTCAATGGAACAAAGTCAATATGCATCCTTCAAATCCCCCTCTTGCTCTGATCCCTCCTCCTATATCTAACCGACCCTTCACATATTGCTCTGTAGATCTCATCACTGATCTTCCTCTCTCTGATGGTTTCAACTCTATTATGGTCATGGTTGACCATGGACTTTCAAAGGGGGTAATTCTCACCCCTTGTCTCAAGACAATCGACTCTGAAGGAGTCACAAACATTTTCTTTTCCAAAGTTTTCTCTAGATACAAACTTTACAATAAAATTATATCAGACTGTGGACCCTAATTCACCTCTAGATTCCAACTTGAACTCGGAAAACTCCTTGGATACAAGAATTCCCT
This sequence comes from Suillus hirtellus, assembly GCA_016695485.1. Lineage (NCBI taxonomy): Eukaryota > Fungi > Basidiomycota > Agaricomycetes > Boletales > Suillaceae > Suillus > Suillus hirtellus. Next base: position 58,148 of record MU172374.1, on the reverse strand, counting down.
TTCCACTGCCTTCCATCCTCAAAGTGATGGAGAGACCAAATGAGTTAAACAAGAACTTGAGGTTTACCTTTGGATCTTTTGCACTCATGACCAGATGGGCTGGGCTGCTATGCTCCCACTTGCAAAATTTGTCCATAATTCCTGCCATCACTCAGCACATGGCACATTGCCATTCTACCTTATGATGGGCTATCACCCAAGACATCTTCCTGATTCACATCCCAAATCTGACATTCCTAATATTGAACAACACCTAATTATGCTAAATAAAGCATGTGATGAAGTGCTAGTCACTCACGAACTTGCTCAAATCACTATGTGACAATGAATCATGTCCAAATTTGTACCATTCTCTGTAGGCGATAAGGTCTGGTTTGAAGCCATGAATCTTCATCTTGGATATCCTAATTGGAATTTAGCTCCAAAATGTGAAGGACCCTTTACCATCGTCCAAGTCCTTTAGCCCATCACATATAAATTAAAACTCCCCTCCAATGGTACATTCATCCTGTCTTTCATGCCACCTGATTATCTCCATATAAAGAAACTGATGTATATGGCCCTAACTTTATCAATCCACCACCAGACATCATCAACAGAGAAGAAGAATATGAGATAGAAGTCATCATTGGTTATCACAGCTCTAGATCTAGACAATCTTACTACATCAAATGGAAAGGTTTCCTGAGTTCTGAGAATGAGTGATTGATAGAAGAACAGTTGGGTAATGCTTTGGACATCCTTTCTTTTTATAAATGATCACATCATCTTTAACTTTTTGTAGTAATCTGGGCTTACTACCCTTGAAATGGGGGTAATGTCATAGTTTCACTTTTCACCTCTTCACATTGTCACATATGCTTACTCATCATTCCATAGTATTCTATTACATTCTATTGTACAATTCTCTTTCTCTTTCTTTTATTTACTACTCATTTCAAGCTCCCCTTTAACTTACATATATATACTCTACTTTCTACACTTTGTATCTTTAACTTGACCTATGCAGACCAGGGCCTGCAATCTACTCTCTTATCTGAACATTGGCTATAACTTTGATACTCGTGAATGTCTAGACATCTAAACAACACCAAGCATAACACTTAGCTCATCTTTTATACAAGGCTGGACTCAAGATGCATAATATTTCTTAGCATAAACTTCAGTCTCCTTAAGGGGGCATGTTCAAGTCTCATGATATTCTTGAGAAGTTTGCTAACAACTGAATTTCCTGCAGCATTTGCCTTCTGGGAAGCATCTGAATGACCATTGTCATTATGGAATTTGACTATCAAATGCTAAACATGATGTAAGTTAACAAACAAGGCATGTAAAAAATAAATCAACCATCTGAACAGCTGTCCTAATTTTAGCCTCCTGTTCTAACTGTTCTGCTGTCAGTGCCTGATCCATAGGGACAGCTGGATCCAGGGAAGCCCTTGGAGGCCACTGTTCCTTCCACTTTTTGAAGAACAGTTGCCAAAAGTTAGAATAATTGCTTTTTTTTGACATTCAAGGTACTCGTCATGATATGTCAAAATGAAAGCTTGTTGGTCAGCAGTTACCCAGGTTCACAATGATTAGATGTCGATTGAATGGATATACTTAAACTGGGCAAGTAAAGACAACAGACCAGTGATAATACTCTCTGGTAATTGCATGCAGCTTCCACTTTCTGCTTGGAAGTTTGATGCAAACATGGCCTTCCTCGCCATGCTTGACTATTACTGCATAATCCAAAAGTTAGGTGATGTTATATTAAGCAGTATGTGTCTTACCTGTGTTCCTTTCCCTTGTGTGTCTCCTCCTGTTTTTGCTGTTTTTGTGCACCCAACCTATTATGGTTACTGAATGTTGACTTTAGCTCTGCTATTGACAATACTGTTAGAGAAATAGTAAAGCATACCATGCATAGGAAGCATGCTGATGACCCCATGCAGCCTCCACTTTTTCTTCTTTGGTGTTGTATAGATGTGGTCATACCATATGTGTGAATGTGGATTGAATGTAAGTGGCTTGAAATACTCAATATATGTGTAGGTGTTTTGAACTGTTCCACATAGGAGATTCATTTGGAGTTTATGCAATTTTATCCTACTGCATTTCCTTGCAGCCTGCCAACTATTACTCAATAGCAACTATGTATTGTCAGGTAAGCTTGCATTCTGGAACATGAGTACAACTATGCAGGTTTGATAGGATGGGAGGCTATTGTTGCAGAGACTGCTGCTTAGGCTCATTGATATGCTTAATAGATGTGAATTTGTTAAAAATTGCACTGCTCATCATCTGGTAACATAAACCATGCATGTTCTGACAGCTATGTACTAACAAGAATACATGTTCTAAGCAACTGTTAATGTATGATGCACTATAATACCTGCATGGCATCACCACATTCTATCACACTCCTCATGATACTCATGCCTTTCTCAACAGTGTCCACCTTCTGAAAGATGGCATGGGAGACACCAAGCACCTTCAGACTGGTAGCATCCCTCCAGTAAAGAAATCAGCTGTTAGACACAAAACAGGAAAAAAGAAAACTTACCAGCCTGAAAATACACTGATATATTGACTCCTGCTGACATAATAGAAGGGTGCCTGGGCATAGACAGGTACATTGAAATAGGTTCCATAGTAAAGATGTAAGATGAAGTCATCTGCAAGTGCAGTGGCTGCTATGGCTACATCCTTGTGCTCAGAGTTATTGTACTTGACTAATATAGTGGTATGGCCTGTAGGAGCAGCCTCAATAGGAGTGGGGGCAGGAGACTTATTGATGGTAGAAGAATTGACAGAGGCCACGGGGGGAACAGGTAGTGGTGTTCTGATGGGGATGGTATCTGCAATGCCATGAAAGCTATGTAAGTCACGGTAGTCTCAAAAAACTAAATAGAACAGATTCACCATTAGGTGTCTCTTTGTTATTGCCAGCACTAATGCCCAATATGGTATGGCCTATGGGAGCAGCCTCAGTAGGAGTGGGAACAGTGGAAATGGTAGGAGCAGCTGCAGTATGGAAGGAGTTGGTAGGAGAGTTATTGGAGGCTGTGGGGGGAACCAGTAGGGGTGTTTCAATGGAGATGGTATCTGCAATATTGCGAAATCTATGTGAGCAACAGTCTCAAAAAATTGAATAGAAGAGATTCACCATTAGGCATACCACCACAATGCTCCCAGAGCTCACAGCAGCATCTAAGTAGTACTAGTGCTCCTAGTTTCCCTAGTATGCCAACTCATGGCAGCCAAGACTGACTTGGATCAGTGTGGCTTGAACTTGAAGGAAGATCAACAGACTCATGAACTGCAAATGGCAGGCACCAACTTGGATCAGCATGGCTTGAGCTTGAAGAAGGATTAACAGACTCAGAGTATAATGAGCAAGAATAAGTGCTGCCTCTCGTCCTTTTCATATCTTTGGTGTCCTGGTGTCATCTGTGAGTGTTCATGCCATATCAGCACTTGCTGGCATGCATTGGGCATTTGTGCATAGTGCTGGTGGCATTGGACGCAGCATGGTGGTCATTGGTGGTGGTGGTGTTGGGGTATGCACCAATGCCAGTGTGAATGGTGGGGGTGGGGGTGCGAATGGTGATGTGGTATCTAGTGAGTTGTGTGCCTGTGGTACTTGAAATCATGCGCTACCTTATCAACAGCAAGGGATTGTCAAGTCATCAGCATCAGGTGAGCAAATCAAAGATGAGAACATGCACTGACTGAGAATGGGACACTCCCAGAGCACCTTTCAGCATAAGCCAAAAGACTAGAGCACCCACTCTCTGAGAACAGGACATGGCCAGAGCATCATCAGCATTGGATAAGCAAGCCAAAAGATGAGAACACACACTATCTGAGAGCAGGTTGCAACCAGGGCACCATCAGGGTTGTATAAGCAAGCTAAGATGAGAACATACAAGTACTAGCTGAGAGCAGGACACAGACAAAGCATCATCAGCTGTCATATTCCATATATTCACGCTTCTCTTCCGGACTTTGGACCCTTAGATCTGATCCGGTCTGATACATAGATCTGCTTCCAATCCGATATAGATAAGCTTCCTATTTCATTTCCTGTTCATATAATGTTAAACACAGCCTATTCAGTATTTCCTTCTTTCCGTTGTTTCAGCTATATCTATTACCAGTATGATTACTGATCCATTAACCTATGTTCATTTCTGATTCGTGATTATTAACCTTTGCATATGCTTTTTACACAGCCTCGGACTCTGCTTACTGATCTTTCCGTTATGTCTCCTAGTATATAAACTCATGTATATGTCCTGTAGTACCTCAGTTCAAATATCATCATAGATTGTCCTCTTTCTGTCCTCTGGACTTGAGTCTTCCTTACTCTTGTCATCCTCCAAGACTTCGGATAGATTCCGATAGTCTATATCCTCGGCTCTACCTTCGGGTAGTCTACACTCTGTTAGTTTCTAGTTCGGATACAGTCTGGATTAGCCTTATATACGTTTCCGATATCTGGAAGACATCTGGATATGTTCATGAGACCCATCCGGACCTTTGGACACGATATTGATAGTACTTAGAAATACAGGACAGTACTTGTGAAAGGGGCACAGTGTATGAGCTGAGGCTGAAGTCCTTCAGACCTGTTCCTATGAGCATATGACCTTAACATCAGCATTGGGTAGTAAGCAAGAGTGGGACACAGACAGAGTATCATCGGCATCAGGTAAGTGAGCACAAAGACAAGAATGGTGCACTTACTACAGGACCTGGTTTTGTTGTATTGCAGGTAAAATCTAGGTTGATGATGAAGCTGCTCTCATCCAACATGTGTGTTTGAGTGAATGATGGACTTGGTGAAAAATTTAGACAAAGTCACCTTTAACAAATCAGACTGTATTCAGACGGTCGAGAACACTTATACACAGGCTGATTTGCATGGGGACAACATGTATTTACAGACAAATGAAGATCTGGAAAAGGTCTCTGAAATTTGTCTGAAAAGGTTCTGAAAATGTCCTGTTTGGTACTATTTGTTCTCAAGTTTGGCCACACATCTGATTATAAGCTAGGTATGTTTTGCCTCTGATTTTTCTTCCTGTCTCCCTTGGAATATCCTCTGATCAAAATCTCATTTCCACAGTGATTGTTTCTCCCTGTGATGGCTGATTTGAATGATGGAAATTTTGCACAGATGTAAGGTGCATATGCATTCCAGGTGGCATCTGTGGAAGAACCATGTATGGTTATGATGCAGGAGTGTCAACATCTGGTGAGCACATGTGCTTTGGTGTTCTGGAGTCCTATCATTAAGGTGTTCTTGGAAGGACAAGAATGCACTAGGATCAGGCTATCATCTGAAAGTGAGTAGCTATTTGGCTTTGCCTTGACTGATATACTTACCACCATGGATTACTCTTAGTGCAGTATATCTGGGTGGCTGGTGGGCCCAAATACATTGATGTGCAACCCATTGCAACTGAAGCTGGTGGGGCCATGACTGGGTTATGATATGCTCCAGATTTGGCCCTATACAGGGTAGGCACCTTTTGCTACACATATTCTTGGCTCATTTGTAGATGGTTCAACATGGCAGGAGCACCACTCAGGCATCTCTAAGCACCTTGAGGCATGGACATCATGGAGGGAGAGCAGCAAGGAGGTGGAAAATCCTACAGAATATGGAGGATCCTGGTTCCCTGGGTCAACCAATCACCAGGAGCCACCCCCCACCATATGGTACATACTTCTTGTTTGTATGTACATCATAATCCAATCTGCTTTCACTTAAAAACCCAACCATAATCTAATGTGCAAATTATTTAAATCAATATTTAAACTAAGGTCTGCTTAGCATACAGGCAACAAACCCATGTCTAGAAATCTCATTGTTTTATACTTGGTTTTGCATATCAAAACTGAACCTTTCTGTATCTGAATTAATGTGCTTTGCCTTGATTTGCATACTACACTTTGTGTATATTTACAGGCTATGTTTATATTCTATGCAGATCTGCTTATTTTCTATTTCTGCAGTAAATAGGCAGTTGAGCAGCTGTCCCACCTCAACTGCCCTCTGACAGGTTACATGACATCATGTGACCTTGGTAACCTGTATATATATCTACTATGATACCTACTGAGAAGCACCCCTCCTCCCAATTCTACAGCACCAAAGCAGACTGGGCAATACTCAGTGAGAGCAAAGGGTATAGATGAGAACACACTCAGTGGCTGGATGGATGGATACATGCATCAACTTATGTCCTGACAGCCATCATCCCACAACTTTGACAGTACCCATCTAGTCTGAATTTGAGTGCTATGCAATCCTTGTACAGGGTGCCAAGGACATGAATGCCATGAATGCACTTCTTACATAGTGAAAGGTATATTTTTATTAATATCAATTGGAACATGAACTCACTGTCTATGAAGCATCATTCTCATGAATTTCTGGTAATCATGCATTGTGTGGGATGTTTTTGCCATTCCAGGCACCATCTCTTCTGTCAAATGACTCTTTTTAAAGTTGCAGTGAAGGTACAATAATTCTGATGGTCAGTCAGAATAATGTTGGGTCTTGCAGGGCCTAGCTGCTATTTGACTCTAAAGGGTTTCTACACTAGGCTAAAGGCTCAGAGGAAAGGAAATATCATAAAAAACTGCTGAGCACTCAGACTCATACTAGTAACTGGTGAAAAGATTGATTGCTTATGTAAGCTACAAAAGTGCTAACATAAGGTAAGGTAAAAACAGTCTCTACCAACCCAGCCAGAAATGAATCCCTATAGCGGCACTTATGTACTGACCAATGGTCTTCCCTTGCAGCAGCCACATGTGCACAAAACTATGGATCCAGCAAGGCCTCTTTGATTTTAATAAGTAGACATCAAAACTTTTCACTATATTTAAACTGTTTAAACTGTAGTATACATCTACTTGCTATTTATGTCTATTTACTTGAAAAATTATAGATATAAACTAAACAGCTGGAGCAGTAGTCATTTTTACATGTTTCCACAGTGTCACATGACCTGTCAGGGGGTGGGTTGAGCTAGAATGCTTGAGATAAAATTAGCATGAAGCAATTGCATAAAAGAACTTGAAAATATCAATAAAGGACGATCTTCAAATGAGAATGCTTTGAATTGTTGTTCAGACTGCCATCAATCTTGTGGGACTGCGCCCTATGAGAACTTCATTAGTATGAAATATGTCAAAAAAAAGCTCCTTACCATCCAGATTCAGCCCAGGAACAAAATTTTCACATTAGTTTCAGTCCATGGTAAGGGTCCTCCATGATCAATTTGAGCATGGTGAGCATAACAGTATAGAGAGACACATATTCCTTGGCACTGAACTTTGGGAATGATTTTCTGTGGACATTCCTAGCAAAGCTGTCCAAGACACAATTAACCTATAAAAATGTGGTCAGTGCATTAATAGAAGCACATGAAAGCATACTGCAGTGCAAACCAGTACCAAGCATTCAAGTGGTAACTCTGGAAGACATCTGGTTTCCTATGAGCAATATGGTAAGATCCTGTATAAAAGAAAGTAATAGCAGCTTCACAAAGTACAGGATAAGCTGCATTGTTAGTCTTTCCATTGTAATTGACACCATAGTGTAGAAAGATAGCATCTTCTAGCAACTTCTTAGCAGCTTCTTTAATCCAGGCAGCATGTTGTTCACACTGGGGGCAGGGGCCCATGTGCCCATGCATCACATGTGGAACCCAATATGATCTCAGACAAACTGAAATTACCATCAATTTCTGTGGAAAATAATGATGACAATTGAAATTTTACCAACATTTGTCCAAATTTATATCATCTTGAGGTTTGTTTCTGCATGAGAATTGTGTTCAGCATGTCAACATGTTATGACTTGATATCATATTTGTTCTGTTATATGATTTTGATATGATTTTGTGAGCTGGTCACATTGTGATCACATTTTCAATAATTCTTCAGCTTTCATTGTAAGTTAATTTTAATTGCAATAATGCTATGTGTATTCTTCTGTCATTGGAATTAAGCTGATAAAATTGTATCTGCAACTGCAAGCAACATACTAGTTCTGTCTTGATTACATTCTGGGCAAATTTGTATTTATATCACCTTGTTATCTCTGTGTGCCTACACTTTTATCATGCTAATACATCATGAAAAACACAAACTCTGCTGACAGAACAAAGGTTGATTAAATACAGAGATAATTTTTACTTTGCTCCATAAACAACACTCAGAATAAAATGAAATCTGTTTTCTCTGTGTCATCAAATTTTTTATTCGGTGACACAGAGAAACCAGATTTTATTTCATTCTGAGTTTCACCTGGGACGACTTGCTATAAGTCCTTCTTGGTCCGTTTTGCTGTCCCAAGCATTGGAATACAAACCAAACATTTTGCCATTTGCTGTATCCTGAATTTGTATCAGCCTTTGACTAGTTTGCAGTGTGACCCACTGCATTAGACAGCACTGAGCAGCAGGATCAGGTCTGTGCTGTGGGTGGCTGCATTTGAATGATGGGTTGAGCTGTGATTGCTTGTTGTCAGTTAGGTGAAGTTTGAGGTGTGGATTGGTGAGTTGTGGGCCTGTTAGCTGTTCCTGGCACAACCAAAGTTGGCATCAAGGCAGACAAGGATGGAGGACGGGTTGTTGAAGTACTCGGTTGTTAGGCATTGGGTGTGACTATTTATGCACTTCCATGATTGTCTTTGAACTCTCATGACTCTGTATGTAGCATATTCGGAATATTGTGTGTTAGTCTAATCCTTTTGATATACAGTCATCATTGTAATTTTGTGGGTTGCCACCACTGGTGAAGCTATCTACACCTTCAACTATTACTACCCTCCACGTCAGAGGACACCAAGAATGATGTTGCTGACCTGCACATTTACGATCTCTGACCCATTCATCGCACTCAAGCTAATTTCATTGTTCCTTAGGTTCATACCAGCAGATTCAGATGCGAACTGGATCGAATCTGTGTCCAGAGCAGACGTGATGCACTCTACAATTTCCAATGCTCTGCCAACAAATGCTCCTACTTCATCATTACTTTCTGGGCAAGTTGAGACATTGCAGTCTCAGGTGACATCCCTGCAGGCAACAGTTGCTTCTGTTCAAAGTGATAACAGCAACTTACAAAGTTTGCCAAGTCACCTAGAAGCACTTGAGACAGATATGTCAGTCTATATGTTCTATGCTGGCTGAGTCTCATTCACTATTACAGACACCAAGGCCCAGCTAAAGAAGCTTGAAGAAGAAAAGAGCACACTCCAACTTCAGCTTCATCAGGAATGGCAGTGCACTCAACATGTGTCAAGGCATGTAGGGGTGGTGGTCCAAGAGAAGTGGTCACTGGAACTAACTTGTATGCACATCCAGGTCTTTCCATAATCCAGCTGAGTCCTCATACAACACACCAATGACAACTTCTACCATTTGGAATATGCATATAGGCCTCTCTTCATCATTATCTAGGTCAGGTAATTCAGTTATATAGTCCACCCAGCCTTGACTGACTGTGATTGCAAAGATTTGCATCTATAAATGTGTCGCCTTTGTTACTTGCCCAGTGTGTTCATGACTCGCTTGTTTGACCTTCTTTGATTTGTGCATCGTGATTTGTTGGTCTGGTGAGTTCTTCTGACTCTGCTATGCCCAGCTTGGACTCAAAAATTACAAGTGTTCCTGCTGCATGCTTGCAGTTGGAATGAACTGAGAATGGTTGAGTTGCATGATATAATCAACCCTCCTCCCCCTTTGGCCTGACACCCCTACTAGGCTTTCTTTTCCTTGCACCAGTTGCTGATTGTGGTAGGCTTGCTTGTATACATCCAAAGGCCTCAATTGTATTTGACTGTATGCACAGTGCACTGGGTGGACAGATTTGAGCAGTAGCTGTTTGGTTCATATCAATTAGACGCATATCATGGTGAATCCTGTATCTAAATCAAGTGTCTCGGTGTGAGGTAGATAGCCTGACTGAATATACATGAATATATATATTCTACAATAATTCACTGCAGAGCTGCAGGTTTCATGTGTAGTGCTGAAGACAACTTGGCTCACCATTTGGTCTCTGTGCAGCCCTGTATAGCATGACACCATAAAAACTAAAATTGCATGGAAAGAGCAAAAAACTTACAACAGAATGCTAGGAACATGTGTGAAGGCATACACCTCAGTCTCACACCTATCAAGTCCCTCTCAGTCATAATGATTGAGACCATCATACCATTCAGCATGGTAAGTGTTATGAGGAAGTTGATGGACAGCACTCTGGAGGTGACCCATGGACATGGACTCAAATCGCAGTCGAGCAGTGTTTCTCCATGAACCAGTCCCAACAGGTCCCCAGCAGTTGTGACAGTACATCACATCAAATATATGTAGCCAGGCAGTCACTTCAAGACTGTGCCAGTGCCTTCCAAGTATGTGATATTGAGGGACATCATTCTTGTTGGCAGTTTTGTCGCTGCTCATCCCATCAGGGCTTATTCTCATGAGCATTATGATATGTGGTTGTAGGTAAGCAACTGCATGAGCAGTATCCAAACGCCTATGATACAACTGCAAACACATTGGAGGTAATATCTAATGATCATGCAATGGATACTTACTGAATGTTTGGGCTCCTTTCTCTGGTGGTCTTTTTGATGTGCACTCAATACTGTGCTATTGAGTCCTGCCTGCCTAAAGGAACACTCCAGTGATTTTAGATGTGTGGAAAACACAATCTGGGCTAAATTGATATTGAAACTGGAATGGTGGGTGACGAAGTCACACACAAATACTTTGGTGGCAGAGATATTCCACTTGGACTTGGCCATGCCCAAGATATCAATTGTGAAGCTCTCCACAGTGCAACAAGCACCATGCTGAGGGTTGAAGTCAGCAAGCTGAGCCTTGTGTGGAAGTATTACACCTGTCAAGGGCACTTCATCACCGGTTTGCTTCATCAAAATGCGAGCGTGATTGCATATAAGTTCCTGTAGTCTAATTAGTCACTCAATAACATTCAATGCGCAAAATACTGACATGAAATCTATTTGACCTTTGTGATCTGTGCTTGATGGGTCCGGTTTTCTTAAACGGCCAGGGAGGTGGATACTCTTCAGTATCAACATCGTTGGCAGTGTTGTCAAGTGTCTCATTGCGAGATGAACTGTTACAAGACTGAACAGCAGTCCTAAGGTTGGTTATTTGAGTTTCTATGTGACCCAACTGGGTGTTCACAGTATCTAAATCATCCTTGGATGCCAGGATGAACTTGACGACATTAGTCCCAAGTCAATGATTACAATAAGTGCTTGAGTGTACCATACACTCCCTGCAAGACTGATCCTGAGAAGGACATCCAGTTTCACGCAGCTCAACATCCATGGAATGAATATTGTCAGCCCTATCTGTGTTGCTAGACTTGTTGGCATTTTGCGTCTGTAGGTGTCATTCTGAATGACTATGGTCAGCAATGGTTGTGGGTGAATTCTGATCAGGGTTGGCATCACTTGTAAAGGGAAGCTGATCTGATAGGACTGCTCTGGCAGTTGCATCATCAGTTTATGTAAAACCAGAATTAGCAGCCAATGGTTCTGTGGCAGTGACACAACCTGCTTCAGACACAATCTGAACCTGAGGTGCAAATTTCACAGACTGACGTCCATGCTGACTCTGCTCAAACAGTCAACCACCATGAAGTGTATCAAAATACTGACTTGCCGATTGTGTACCCTGTAAGAGGGCATCAAAATGGGATGAAGAGCCACTTTTAAAGAATTGGCTGGCATAAACATTTCTGAAGATTCTAGAGACAGCACTGCCAGTGGAATGAGTCGCAGATGGAACCTACAAAAAAAAATGAATATTCTCATGAGCTAAGATACCCTTCTTACATCGCTGTCATCGGGGCCTCTATGTTTCTTCTTAAGGTGGCCTTGTTCCGGTTGCTTACCCTTTTCACCACTTTGCTAGAATTTATGCAGGTTAGCGATAGTATACATCAAGTTATGCCACTTGGAAACATACAGAGGTTTCTGAAATTGCCAAGTTATTGGCATCTGAGTTATCTAGATTGATCATGGCCAACACATGCTCCTGTAGCAAACCAATCATAAATCAGCATCATGGTACATAGCAGCAGGACCTCACCTGGTCTTCCAAGTCATCCTTGGAGGTTTCTCCCCGCTCGTGATGTCGCTTACCAAGAACTTGTGGATCTTGATCAGTTTGTGACGGTAAGGAACTATTCATATACACATCTTGGTCGACACTCTCATTGGATGATGGCATGATCCCAAGACCAGTCTACTACAGGGGTAGTTGCTCAATTTCCCATCCTTGACAGCCACAATAAATACTATTTACACCATGGCAGTGCAGGAGGCATCCTTTGTTGCATTGTGATCATTAAAACATGCTGTCTATACCACCAAGTCACATTAATATTTGCCTGGTTCATCAAAAGCAACAATAGAAAAAGACTCACCTCCTCTGCAACCTTCTCTGACATGTCATATCTCCATGGGCGATCAGTCAGTACACATATTCTTGTTTAAGAGAGTAAGCAAAGAACGAAGGCTTAAGGGTGGTTCAATTTGAACATTCAATTGCCATAATGAGCTGCCAACTGATTATGATTCATTTTGGTTTGTGCAGGCAAATGCTTTGACTTGTACAATGTAAACGCTACAGCAATGCCTGGGGACAACCTAGAAGAGTCCATCAATTGAAGATGTGCACAATTGCCAACAATTTGATCACCTCTCTTCTTCCCTTCCATCCCTTGTTCCCATAATCCATGCTTGATAATGGGTATGACATGGGAGATGAGGACTCATGATAACGATTTGAAGCAGCAAGTGTACTGTGATATTTTCAGGAAGGCTGACAACAAAGCGTTTGTCAGAACAAGCCTGAGGTAGAGTCTCTTCTGATATGTATAATGTTGTTGAACTCCTCAGCTTCCAACTGTCATGTATCCCTTGCCTCACTTTCACAGCTGGTCTCTCAGTCATGGGAATAACATAATCCTCCAATGCCATAGAGTTGGCTTAGGCATGTTTAGTAATGGTTCAAATTCCCTGAATGGTACCAACTAACAAGGCAGATTTATAACAGATCTGCAAATGCAATTAGCTGATGGATCTGTGTCATCCCTTCCCAAGCAATACACAAGAGGCACATCTGTTGGGATTTATCTTCTTCATCAATTTATTTCTGTTTCTTCCCATATATGGGTCTAGTTCATGTCAACGAGATGTCTTAGGCTCTGTTGGGTGGACATAACTGAGCTTAGCAGATCTCATTCCCTTCCCCAATTTTGCATCTGAGATGTATTTACTGATTTTAATAATTTCATTCTGTCTTGCTGGTGTACATCAGTATGTTGGTCATCAGTCCACATCATGGGTCAAGTCATGACAGCTGAGTGCCTGTCTGAAGGTCAAACTCATGCGACATGCAGTACTGATCTTTGATAGTAGTTCAATGCGCAGAGACCAGAGATTCGTCCCGACCAGAGACAAGGATGCCATGGTAATTGACAGGCTCACATATGAAGCCAAAATGGAGTACATGAAAATTGGCAAATGTTTCAACTGCCATCAGATCGGACATCGGGCATGGGAATGCCCGAAGAAGAAAGCTCCACGCCCTGTGGTCATAAAGATAGAAGAAAAGAAGAAGAAGAAGAAGAAGAAGAGGAAGCAAGAAGGATTGATGAGGATTTTTAAACAGGAGAGCTACATCGATGGTAGTATCTCCAGAAGAACATGTATGACTAATATGAGCAGTTGGAGAGAGAAAGGAGCTTCGTGTCCCCATAACTCTCGTATCCAGGAAACAAAAAAGTGTCGAAACAACAGCGGTTATCGATTCAGGAGCCGCAGGAACCTACATCTCAGAAGACTTCGTAAAGAAGCACAATATCCGAACAAAGAAACTCGAGAAACCCTTCCACATTCGAACAGCAGACGGAAGCTACTTTTCTAGTGGACCGGTTGAGCAGTATTGCATACTCATCGTCAAAATCGATCAAAGAACCATGATAGGGAAGTTCAACATCACCCAATTAGGAAAGAAGGACCAAATCCTTCTCGGGATCCCTTGGTTATGGGCTATGAATCCTGTTATCAATTGGACAAAGCAGACCGTATCCCTTCCTCCCATGACAAAATCCCAAGAAGTCGAGCGGTATGTACAGGAAAACTCGTGTCCTCGGAAAACTTCATCCACGAAGGAGTTCAACACAAAAGAAGATGTTTGGAGCACATTGCTGAACTCTCTTGTAGAACTTACGGACGAAGGAGAATACCTTCGACAGACCAAGGAGGCACAGAAGTTCAGCAACAAGGTGCAGGAATTCACTTCCAAAGAAAAAGAAAAGAAAAAGAAAACATTTGAAGAACTCATACCGGTCTATCTCCAAGACTTTTCTGATGTATTTGCAAAAGATGGCTTGAAGGAACTTCCTCTGGAAAGACCTGGTATCGACCACCACATAGAAATGAAACCCAGTTTTACCCCAAAAACGTCCAAGATTTACCCATTCTCTCACACTGAAAGAATCGCCATAAAAAAGTTCATTGAAGACAACCTCGCTAAAGGATTTATTGTAAAATCCAAATCCCCACAAGCAAGTGGATTCTTTTTCATTGTAAAAAAGAGTGGCGAGTTAAGGCCATGCCAAGACTACCATTTCCTGAACGAGCAAACCATCAAGAACACTTATCCCCTTCCTCTTCCCTCATCATTGGTCAAACGGTTATATGGCGCAAAAATCTTCACCAAGATTGATATTTAGTCTGGATATAACAATATCCGAATTCATCCTGACGACAGATGGAAGGCCGCATTTCTTACTGAAGAAGGACTTTTTGAACCAACAGTTATGTTCTTTGGATTATGTAACTCCCCTGCCATGTTCCAGGCATACATGAATGACACCTTCCGAACGGAGCTCAATGAAGGATGGCTCGTCATTTATATGAACGACCTGCTCATCTTCTCCATGTCTATGGAAGACCACCGAAAACGCACTCGCATCATCCTGAATAAACTCCAAAAAGAGCAGTTTTTTGTAAAACCAGAGAAGTGTAGGTTCGACGCCGATGAGGTAGAATACCTCGGGATGATCATTCGCCCAGGAAGTGTAGAGATGGATAAAGGGAAGATGGCAGGCATTCTAGAGTGGCCTACCCCAAAAACAGTCAAAGATGTTAGATCCTTTTTAGGCTTCTGCAACTTCTATCGGACCTTTGTCTCCCATTATTCTGATATAGCCCAACCCCTTATCGACCTAACCAAAAAGGACATTCCGTTTTCTTGGACACCACTCTGCCAGTCAACCTTTCAGAAGTTGAAAGATAGTTTTACCTCGCACCCAGTCCTCCAAAACGCTGACCCCCTATGGCAATTCGCTATTGCCACCGATGCATCCCTCGTAGCTTCGGGAGCAGTACTACTACAGACAGATGATAATGGTATCTATCATCCATGCGCCTATCTCTCCCAGTCCTTTGCTCCGGCAGAATGAAATTACCCTATCCATGATTGAGAACTTCTTGCAATCATTTGCACCCCTACTCATTGGAGGCATTATCTAGAAGGACATCCATCTCCAGTGATCATGTTCAACGATCATATGAATCTACTCTACTTCCGGAAAGCCGAATGATTGTCTAGATAACAAGCGCAATGGCAGCTCCTTCTGTCCTCCTATGACCTAGAATTCCATCACATACCAGGATCTAAATTAGTAGTCCCTGACACCCTTTCTTGTTGTCCTGATCATGGAGATGGGGCTAATGATGATAACAACTCTGTCCTACTCCCAGATTCCTTGTTTGTCCAGCTGATTGATGATGACCTCCATACTGCCATCGCATCCTCTGCCCCCTTAACCGATCCCATCTTCTCTGCTGCTCAGGACGCCTTAAACGGCCTCTGTCTTCCACCCATGAAATCCTCACTTTCCAATTGGAAAATCAATGATGGAATTCTATTTTACAAAGAACGCGGTTACTCCAGAAACACCATGACCACCCCTCCGCCGGACACCCTGGTCATTTCAAAACAGAAGAATTGGTCAAACGAGAAGCATGGTGGCCTGGAATGGGTACTTTTATATGAAACTACATCGACAGGTGCGCCCTATGCCAGCAGATGAAAGTGGATATGCACCCCGTCTCCCCTCCTCTAACCCCTATTGCCACCACTGCCACACGTCCCTTCTCACAGATCTCCGTGGACCTTATTACGGATCTCCTGGTTTCCTCCGGTTTTGATAGCATCATGGTTGTGGTAGACCATGGGCTTGGTAAGGGGGTGATTATTATTCCATGCCACAAGACAATTTCCTCTGAAGGAGTAGCCAAGCTTTTTCTGAAACATGTCTTCAAGTGATTCGGTCTCCATGACAAAGTAATCTCCGATCGTGGACCCCAGTTCCTATCCAAATTCTCCATTAAACTTGCCAAACTCCTCGATTACACTCTCGCTCCATCCACCGCCTACCACCCTCAGACTGATGGACAGACAGAACAACTCAACCAGGAATTGGAAACATACCTCAGGATGTACTGTCAGAACAACCTGTCCGAATGGGTAGAACACCTACCAATGGCTGAATTTGTTCACAACCATCGGAGGCACTCTGCCAAAGATGCGTCTCCCTTCTTCATAATGATGGGATATGAACCGAAAGGACTTCCACACATCATTCCAGAATCCTATGTCCCTGCTGTGGAAGAGCATGTGAGAACTCTCCAGAAGATTAGGGAAGAAGCCGTATCTTGTCATAACATTGCCATGCAGCGAATGGCAGAAAGATCTTATGGACAGAAATATCAACTGTGGAAAGTCGGAGATAAGGTTTGGTTATCAGCCACTAACCTTCGACTGAAACTTCCTTCTCAGAAGCTCGCCCTGAAAAGATACGGTCCTTTCCCCATCATCGCCGTGCTTTCTCCGATCACATTCACACTCCAACTACTGCCTCAATGGAAGATCCATCCCACCTTCCATGCTTCTCAGCTATCATCCTATCGCAAAAATGATGTACACAGTCTGAACTTCCCTGAACCCTCACCTGACATTCTAGAAGAAGAAGAGGAATACAAAATAGAAGCTATTCTTGCCCATAAAGGCACTGCGAAGTGAAGAAGGTACCTAGTATTGTGGAAGGGATACTCCTCCGCTAGTAACAAATGGGTTCCCAAAGAAAACCTGGAAAATGCCAAGGAGACGCTTAGAGCCTATAAAGCCAGAAACTCGCTTTGAAATTACCCAGTACATTGACGATATCATTTTCTCTCAGATCCAACTCCTACAGCCAGTATGCCCTTCCCCATGTCAACCTACACCCTTCCCTACCAGTCTACCTTCGCCAATGCACCCACTGACTCCAACGATGACCAATATGAAGTCTTTATCACCCAAGCAGAAGATCTCACCCTCATCAAGGCCGCCATTCTCTGTCCAGGACATGCCGTCAAACTCACCTGAGTTCTCTTCCAATGAGATGCACATGCCATCAACCTCCTCATCAACATCATCCGAGCCACCGAGCTCATTGAACAGGTCACTTTCCTTATTGAGGACGATACAATCCGCCACAGCATCATGCACATGCAGAGGCGCATATGCAACTTTGCTCTGCATCTTATTCCTGAGGAAGTTAAAGACGACATTAGAACAGTCATCCATATTGTCGCCGAACGAACAGCAGGGGTTGCTCGCCCACCTTCTCCTTCAGAACCCATTTCTACAGATGGAGTCCCTCCACCTTCTTATCAGGACGCCGTACCTTCTCTTCCCTCTAATGCTCCTAATGAGTTATTGGCTGCGGTTAATAATCTTACGCAGACCACTGAGGCAATTATCGCTTCACTCAGAGAAGAAAGATTAGTGGAAGAGCGCCTGAATGATGGACATGCTGCACTTCCCATCCCTGCTCCATTGACTGCACCAGAAGAACCCGCCGTCGAAACCATTGAGCACCCCCCTCATCTTTACTCCACATTCTCCGCCACTAGTGAGGAAATAGCAGCGAATCCAAATAACCAGTACCTCTCACACTACAAAGTCCAGGACCTCGCCAACACGCCAGCTGCGCTTCACATCCACCCACCACTAGTTATCCCCAACTCCCTCTCTTCCCACTCCTTCACTGACGGAATTGTACCTATGCAAGCATTGGGACAGACTCAACCCGCTACTCCTGCTGAGCTAATCGCGGAAGTGGAACGAGGTGCTAGCAACCACCTCATGCAAAGGGCTAATGCATCACGAAGGAGAGCACGAGGGCATTGATCACGTACCGACAAAGGGAAGAAACGCACTACGAGCGCAGATGAAGCACTCAGTCCCAAGCTGGCTCCCTCTCCCCTTCGCGCCTCTTCTTCTAACCCCAATGAGAATTGCGTATGCAGGTACTGCAAAACACTTGGGCATAGACAAGTACACTGCCCTGACTACTATTGTCGTGTTTGCCGGGAACTGTCTCCCGGACACCTTTCATTCTACTGTCCTCACTATACCAGTGAAACGCCCACTACATTAACCTGGAAAGATGACAGCTTCTACAGAGAACTTGCCCTTTGGGAGAATGCCAGAGACGAAGCTTACATATCTCAATGTAAAGAAGAGGAAGCGCTCTATCAAATTGAGCGCATGAAAGGTGGGCCTGACGAAGAAGACTTGGACTACATTGACGACCCTATTTACTGGGCCAACCAGGACGACTAAACTTGGTGATTTTAGTCCTAGTAGGGGGGTAATGTTATCTTACTAGGTTTTTACCTGAATCTTCTCTCGCTTAAGACCTCCAATCTTAAGTTGTCTGAACCAACCTCTTAGTCAAAGCACTCCTTTGACTAAGTCTTAGAACTCTTTCTTATTTGAAAGACTATCGAATCTCAGCAACTAGAAAGCTCTGTCGAGCCTTTGCGGTTAGAACTATCCTAGTTCGTAACACATAGCAGATCCTCATCAAGCAATGCTTGAGAGATTAGGTGTGCTGCACAATCGAGTTCACCCCAAATACAACACTGATCATATCCTGAATCAGATTGTTACATCATTTTGGAGGACACAAGAACGTAAGCCAATGGGAATTTTCATGGAGTCTATCTCTATGTCAGTTTGCCCATTTATTCATCTTTAGTCCCACTAATTCCTACATTAGGAAGAATTGATGGAAGCTGATTTTCATGTTATCATGCATCCTTTTCCACTCCTGGCTAATCTGACACTTGAAAACTGACGGTGCTTGCACACAGATTCAGTCTGGACAGCCACTCACCATGCACACTTCCAGTCCTTCCTTTACTAAACCCTCTGTGGACTTAAATATATTAACAGCGCCAATGTGCTCCACCACAATCCCAAGCCTGGCCATCTTCTTGTCAATGCAGACTGCAAGTTCAAAATTTGTGACTTTGGACTTGCTAGAGGGTGTGCACATCTCTCGATTATATATGCGCTTTAAAGACCAAATTGGCAGAGTCAGTGATTGCAGCAATCTTGGTTCTGTGACCTCAAAACAAAACTCTTATGAAGCTGGCATGGTTCTGAATATTGTCTGGTACTTCATTCAACAAGGTTATTGGACGGATAATATCATCATCCTAACACCTTATCTTGGACAACTCTCCAAACTTCAGGAAGCTATCAAGGCAGACAATGATCCAGTGTTGAATGACCTTGACTCTTATGACTTGGTCCATGCTGGACTTCTCTCTCCTGACACTGCAAAGACATCTAAAAGGAAAATAAGACTTGCAACCATAGGTATGAATTTCACCAGGATGCATACCTATTGTTTGACTGACTGGAGCAGACAATTATCAGGGAGAGGAAAGTGATATCATGGTTGCTAGCTTGACATGATCAAATCCTGATGGAGCTATTGGCTTCATGAAGTCTCCTGAACATTTGAATGTCCTCTTGTCTCAGGCCTGTGATGGTCTTATTCTCATCAGCAATATGAATATGTTCAAGAGCAAATCCCCCCTTTGGAGTTGTCTATTCAATCTTCTCAGACAATCAACACACATCTATGATGGGTTCCCTGTTAAATGCAAGCACCATCCTGCATGGAAGGCCATTCTGCGAGATACTAATGATTTTGATGATCAATGTCTAGATGGAGGTTGTGCTGAGCCTTGGTGAGTGTCCTTTCAACAATGTTTGGTGCATCTCCCTGACCTTGTTCCTTCTAGTGGTGCCATGCTCAATTGTACCTTGCACCCTTGTCCTTCGAAGTGCCATCAACTTTTTGATCACTCCAAAGTACTTCCCGACAGACATTATTTGAGAAATGTGCGGCAGGCATCCATACAATATAATATTAGTCTATCTTCCTGTAGTGTTGCCGCTGTTGAATCAAATTGAGGCAGGAATTTGCGGTAAATCAACGCAAACCAGTTTAAATGAATTGATTATGAAATGATTTGCACCACGTTCACCCTCCCAATTTGGAAATGAGTTTGGATGGCAACACTGGCCTCCTGAGTGAAAAACAACTCTGCTGACAGAACAAAGGTTGATTAAATACAGAGATAATTTTTACTTTGCTCCATAAACAAAACTTGGAATAAAACAAAAACTGTTTTCTCTGTGTCATCAAATAAAAATTTGATCAAAGTTGACATCTACAGTCGACAGTCAACAAGTCATCACATAAGTATTGATCTGATGACTTGTTGACTTTGATCAAATTTTTATTTGATGACACAGAAAACAGATTTTGTTTTATTCTGAGTGTTGTTTATGGAGCAAAGTAAAAATTATCTCTGTATTTAATCAACCTTTGTTCTGTCAGCAGAGTTTGTGTTTTTCATGATGTATTAGCATGATAAAAGTGTAGGCACACAGAGATAACAAGGTGATATAAATACAAATTTGCCCAGAATGTAATCAAGACAGAACTAGTATGTTGCTTGCAGTTGCAGATACAATTTTATCAGCTTAATTCCAATGACAGAAGAATACACATAGCATTATTGCAATTAAAATTAACTTACAATGAAAGCTGAAGAATTATTGAAAATGTGATCACAATGTGACCAGCTCACAAAATCATATCAAAATCATATAACAGAACAAATATGATATCAAGTCATAACATGTTGACATGCTGAACACAATTCTCATGCAGAAACAAACCTCAAGATGATATAAATTTGGACAAATGTTGGTAAAATTTCAATTGTCATCATTATTTTCCACAGAAATTGATGGTAATTTCAGTTTGTCTGAGATCATATTGGGTTCCACATGTGATGCATGGGCACATGGGCCCCTGCCCCCAGTGTCAGGTAGGACTCATGATGGAGGGATCAGGTTGTACATGGAGGGCACGATACCTGCAACAACCTTCTTGAGCTCCGAGCACCACATTGATAGATCTTCATAGAGCTGAAATAATAGCACATTAGAAAGGACACACACCAGAGAATGCACATACCAGTTTCGCCATATCATACTTGTGATCAGGCCAAATACCTGGTACCTGAGTATAATCTCTTAAGAGCAAAAAAGACTTACCCTCCTTGACTTGTTGACTACCTTCAAGCCATTCTACAAGCAAAGCCATGGGGACCTCATTGACAGAACCTGCTAAATATTCCATGAGTGTTTGAAATGGGTTCTCTATCGCATGTTGGGCATGACATTTACCCTTTGTATCCTCAAGGTAGCTTTTCCACTGTGGACCATACTAGCCTAATTGTGTGGCCTTGGGTCCATTCTCTGGTTCCTTTGCTTGTCCTGATTCAGTCTTGACCTTTGTGTCACTTGACTTAGGATGTTTTGTCTCAGTGTGACATAGGAGTTTGAGTACTTGATGATTGGGAAGTTGAGGGTGTCTATTTTTGTTGTGGTGATGCTGTAAGACATCCTCTGGTTTGGGTTCAGCAGGCTTCCAGAAGGGAAGAAAATTAGTAGGTTCTCAATAAAATAACTAAACTATACCTTGTTCATGATATCATCAGAGCTGGAGATGTTATTTTCCAACTTTCCATGTCATTATCACCTTCATTGCACAAATGTTGAAAATCGAAGTTGGTTGGAAGAGCGAGGGTGGCATGAGGTCAAGATGGTATATCTTCCTTTGAAAAACCTGTCACTCATTTAGTATGTCATAATGGCAATAACTGACTGCTTACTAGGATGTGCAGTCATGTGCCCATGTACTGCTCCCCAGCCAACTCCATCATCTACATGATCTTCCTCTTCCTCTTCATTATTAGTATCTCCATTACCACCCTTGCTAGATGTCTGCAAACTTTCGTATCCCAAATCTTGCAATCTAGGGTGACCTAGGTATTCATCACTAATTGGCCAAATTTTATGCACTTAAATAGGTCTGTTATATGGAGTCCTAAGAGGGGCATTGTCCACTAACATTTGTGACATAACCAGAAGGGTCCAGTGTAGTGACTGAGACTAGCATTGCTAAGTCAACAGATATCAGGGATGTGCATGTCACATGACTCCTAAGACATGGTCTGTAAAGTCAGCAGGCTCAAGGTTAGGACTATCTAGTCCTGATGATGAGTGTCAATCAAATAGACTTAAGTGTGATGAGCACTTAAGAAAAGATACTAGAGACTGAAGCTGAAGGAGCTTCAGAAGGAAGTATGTTCTAGGGAAGATTGAGTAGATTCAAGTTAGAGAATCTAATACAGAGTAACTGACTACTTATACTAAATGGGAAGGGTTGAGGGTAAGGTTACTGTACTGTAGGTAAGGGCAGAGGAGAATCAGAAAGGGTATAGGTATGCTGGTAACAGAGCCGGATTAGTGGTGAATGGTTGAATGCAGAATGAGACTAAGAAACATTGGAACAAGCCAATGGTAAATAATACAATGTGCAGTATGGATGAGTCAGAGGAAAGATAAGGCAAGATAAGGAAAGCCACATTGGTGGCATGAGTCAGGACAAGTCATAGCACAAAGGCACATGCACACCTTGGTGCGGAAAGGGGGAGACAAGGGATAGGAACGGTCCCAAGGATCTAGTCAACAGATATTTGGTAGAGAAGTGTGAGCCAAACATAAGAGAAGGTAAGGATGAAGGGAAAATGATAGAGAGGCTATGTGACCAATGTTACTTGTAGCACTGAAGGGTAGGTTCTAGGTTCTGAAGGAAGTCCAATTTAGCATCAAACTGATGTGCAACCAATATGATCCTTGAAGGTACTGGTGTCAGATACTGATTTGCCAAGGTAGCAACAGTAGGAACAAGTCTTGTATTATCTAAACCTACTGAAAGAGCCTGCTTCTCCCTAGCTGCAGTAATGTAGGAGTTGTTGAGTGCCTGCAGGTCAGGCTCTGTACCAGGAGCAACAATGAATGGAGAAAACCCAAACTGTGCACCTGCTTCATGGTGTGTGAAACTTAGTTGGAGGTTTGGAGCTGTGACACTCGAGGTAGTCTTCATCACTGTAGCTTTCTTCCCTTGTGGTCTAGAAGGTGCAGAATCTATCAGCTTGCTAGAGGCACTATATAGTGGAGGGGCCTCCTAATAAATTCAGAGCTATCAAGGTATTACTAGAAGAATTAAAGAAAAATACCTTTGTGCAGCTTTAAGAGGATCGGTAGGAATGCTGGAGTCCAGAGAGGTGGAGCTCTTGGGCTGGCTGGTAGATGCCAGAGAATCTAAGAGAGCTTAAATTATTTCAAGTTGAGTAGCTCTACCTTCTGTTACTGCACCAGGATAGCTGGAACATTCAAGAGGCTCCTGTAATATGATAGGCCCTTCAGCTCCAGTCCACAATTTTTTGTTGAGGTGTTTTGTCCATCAGAGTCCACAGCTTTGCACTTTGTCCTCTTCTTAGGACTGCTGCAAGCCAGAATCTGATGTTGAGATGACATGACTGGGGCTGATACAAGAGATGGTATGAGGGAAATGAAAAACTTGCCTTGAAGGCTTTAAATAAACTGAGAAGGATTATCACAAATACACTTTGGAAGTGGAAGTATGAGTCAACTGTTCATGTACAATGGCATGGAAACACTGTAAAGTCAGATGCAATGTGTTGATAGATATGAGTTAAGTGCTAGCTTGCAGGCATATGTGAAGTAATGATAGTGTCAAGTCATATACATTTTGCAGAAGTAATGAGATTTATATCATGTCACATGATGTTTGTACTACAGTAAAGTCTCCATTCAATCCTGCTCCTCTTCAGCTTGGGCATAGCCTTCATTGTCCATTGATAATCTATGATTCACTTATTCTTGTTGCATGACATGATCTCACTAGCAGCAACCAACTATGACATCTTTCCCTTATCTCTGCTCAAAGCCTTTTGGTCCTTCACCTTCAGTGCCTTGAGTAACCACATAGAAACCAGGAGCTCAGGTGAGAGCTCATTCCTGGGAAGATCTGCAAGATGTTTATTCAACAACATGATTACATTGTTGAAACATATGTCTTTCAGATTTCTCATGAGATGGTACCATTCTAACACAATGGGAATAAAGTTTTTGAAGTATGGATGAATCTGTCCAGTAAGTTCCTTGATGTAGTAATCATCATGAAAAAAGAATGATGTTTTACTATTGCAGCACACCTTAAACTCCAAGGACCACATCATGGGGTATCCAATTGTGGCTCTTGTTGAGGACATGCTTCATACCAAGGGGACCCCTAGACTCAATACAAATCCATATGAAGATGTAGAACATGGATTTGAGGTTGTCTTGGTTGCAGTGCTTGATCAGGGATGGTGGATATGGTCTTGAACTTGAGGCTCCCTTAAGCTCATACCCATTAGTTGGAGTCTTAAAGTGGAGCTGTAAGAGAAGCGCTCAGGACATGAAAGATATCATGCCCTAAACATGATAATTAGTTCTGAATCTCAACTAATTTAAAACACTAATGGTGCCCCCAACAGTATAGCTCTCATTCTTGAGAATCTTCACAGCAAATTTTCAATTAATCAACATTCCATAGGTATCACTACCATTGTCCCTGATCATGGCATTGAACAGACTACAATCATGGTGAAGAAGCTTGCATTGTTCAACTGCTTGCTTCTGAACTAAAAGTAAGTCAGTTAGAGCTCGTATATTACAATATATGATACTTACTTTGCACAATATTCCATATCAAGGCCAACAACTTGTGCTTTGTATAGAATTTATGCAAAGGTCATGCTCAGGGCTTCAAGATCACACAAATGTAAGTATGGAATGTATCTTACAGGCTTTGCAACACCTTGTACCAATATTCAACCAATTCAGGGACACTGTGGATGCCTTTCATCTTCTCCATCATCTTCATCTTGTTCAACACTTCTTTATTTCCCCCAATGACCTAATAGTCCTTTATGATATAATCCTGCCCATCCTTCTTCACAAGATAGCACACAGTACCACACCCCACAAGACCCTGCCTGGAAAAAATGATTTCCAAGATATTATATTAGTGGTCATCAACCCATATCTTCCCAATCAGCTCTGGCAGAGGTTCAAGGAGAGGATTATTAAGAATCTCCATTGGAAGCTCAATCAATCATTTATCAACTTCATCTCTGTCTTCTTCAGTGGATGTGTCAGCTTCATCTTCTTCAGCAGATTTACCCTCAGTAGTCTCCATCTCCAAGTCCATCTGGTGAGGGGGGATACTGGCCTTGGAGGAGTGGGATGATGTGGCATTCTGAGGTGAGCTTTCGCTCTGGGTACAGTGGGGTGAAGTTTTGTTCTGGTGGAGGATGAAAGTAGCACATGATTTCTGTGTCTGTGCAAATGTATATACAAATATGCTGATCGTGGTGTTATATCCAACACACGAGAGATTACCAAACACAATGCACAACAAGATTATAGGTATCTGTTGGGCTCTCAATTGATGTTAGTGCAAGGGCTTACAACACTACCGGAGTGGTCATACAGGTGAACATAAAGATTGTGATACCTGTTGCAAACAGACACCATCAATGTGAACTGTCTCTAGGGTTGGTGCTTCAGGAAAAGGTATGCTTTAGTATTGAGAGTCTTTGCAAGGGTACTCAAAGGTTTGTAGGTGCTGCAGGTCAACTTGCATACCACTTTGATTGTATCCCACCTGGCTTCAACATTGTCTAGTAGGGTGAGATCTGGTTTGCACAGGACTTTGTCACCAGGTACTGGATGTGATAAATTTGCTGCACTCCAGGTGTGCAATAAGTTGTGTGGATGAGAAAGATTAGGCTTTAATGTAAGAAGGGTGATAGCAACAAAATTGGAAAATGATGTGAAAATCTGTTCTATCATTAGTGAACCCTCCTCTAGGACTGCATCTGATAGAAGTGAGCCCTCCAAATCTGGCTCTGATTTATCAGTCAATAGCTCTGCATTGGAAAATGGCAGCATGCTCTTACTAGCATCACTGGTAGATGCTGGCAACAGTGCATCTTCTAGGCTCCCAGAGGCCAACTTGGTTTTGATTGTTTTATAAATCAATCTCCATTCTCCCAACTTCTCTGAGTCTTTTGTGCCACTCTTCCCTCCCTGCTCACTTTGTTTTGTAGTTGGATGCTTGCATCCGTGTGCATACCATTGATGCTTTTTGATGTCATATAGCTGTACCATGGTAGGGTCCATCTGGCTCTAGAGTGAAAACTTCCAGATCATCAAGCTGAGTACTGGATGGTATCTTGCTCAATGGAACTACAAGATCCTTCACTTTGGGAATTTCGGTGGTGCATGACTGGAAGATTAGCACCAAGGCATGGCTGAGCTCATCCCTATTCACAAATGGAGCTTTTTGAAGTATTTAGTGATTAAGTTCAGAAGTAGTGAGTTCATCCATAATCTTTGTATTATGGATGGGGGGAGCTGTCAAAAAGGATGATAGCTTTTTTCCTAGGTTAATTGTTCTAGCATGGCGCCCAGTTGGCATAACAAAAGACTACTATGCAACTCTGAAGGTCATGGTACCAACATACATATGGAAACCAGGTACACAAAGTAGTTCTAACTCAACTCAAATACTATGCTGATAGGGCGAAGAATGTGTTTTTTTCCCAATACTCATTCAACCAAAACTCTGTGGCATGTTCCATGCTGTTATAAGCAGTGAGGTGCTTATCTGCAGTGGCTTCAAAATGAGGGACAAGATTTATAGGTGCCCTTAGTTGAGACACCAGAATCACATCTCCCATCTGAATTCCATTTGAGTGTTTTGAACATTTGAGTAAATGAAGTTGCGTGATTGGTTCATGATCATGTGAGATGTCAAAGTGTTGTACATAGCTGAGAAATTGATCTTTCCATGACCATGATGCACATCTCTTACTGATGGGCCACAAGATAAGTCTGATCTGGGCGATGGGTATGGCCTACATAGGTTAGGTAGTTTAGATTAAGATAAGTATTCTGACACAAAACAGAAAACACACCTGAAAGTCAACTACTAGGCCATGAAGGGCCTGCACCAGTTTGAACAATAGCTGTATCATAACAACCCAACACCCAGGAGTCACTGGGTAGCACACAATTTAATGTCTGAGCTGGTCTGATGGTGCGTGCATTGTGAAAATCTGTCTCTTGTAAGCAGATTTTGAACCAAATCTGAATTTTGTCAAATGGAAGGACAGCTGTATACCCTGCCCTTCTTGGACCACCTATCACATGGATGTACTTGGATCCATAAGTCACCTCACACTAAAGAAAATTGGCTATAGCTGGTTGCAGATCAGGAAGGGAAAATTTGACAGCAACTTCATCAACAGAGATGTTCCTGATGGACAGGTCATATGGAAGATAAAATGCAGTACAACCAATAACAAAAGAGCATAATGGAGATGGAATGGAACCCGTGTCCCTGTACTGCAGTACCCTGGCAATGGCAAAAAGTTCATGATGGAATGATGTGGGAGTTGCTGTGTCACAGAAAGTTCAATTGAAATATCAGCATCAATGTCAGGATCCTCTGTGTACTCAGTAGTCTGCCCTGGATCTAAAAGACTAGTAGTGAGCTTGAAGCATTGACACTTTTAGCACAGTCGAGGTGTCAACATATTTGGGGATTGTAATTGTTATTGACACATCAGGATCAGCAATATTGAAGAGTGCTTTACATGTTGTACAAAATGCAAAGACAATACTTTAAACTTTGGGCGGTTGAAAACTTCATGTATTTGTAGACATTCTCACCTTGATTAAGTAACAAATATATAAATTGGCATAAATGTCTAGCTTAATTTGAAATTTTGGTGGTCAAAGTTTTGTCACACATGAAAACCCAGTAAAAACTTCAAATTTAGCAGGGAACTTGAAGTTTTAACTGGGTTTTCATGTGTGACAAAACTTTGACCACCAAAATTTCAAATTAAGCTAGACATTTATGCCAATTTATATATTTGTTACTTAATCAAGGTGAGAATGTCTACAAATACATGAAGTTTTCAACCGCCCAAAGTTTAAAGTATTGTCTTTGCATTTTGTACAACATGTAAAGCACTCTTAAATATTGCTGACCCCGATGTGTGATGCTTTCCCTTGCAGGATCTTTGAGTTTGGCGACATGTGCATGTTCAGTGACATCTGCAGACCACTGTTTAATAGCACCAGAGTTTCTAATGCTCAGAATGGTGTTTTGCATTAACTCCAACTTTGGTATGTGCCAACTGGTAATGGGTCTATTACCTTTTCCTTGGTGAGCTCCTGCAGCTATAATTGAATCTTTGTCTGAATGAAACTCATTGAATGCATCTAAGATGCACCTGAGATCCTCATCTGAGATGTGTGGCAACTGCACATGATAATGGAACTGCATGAGAGCATGTACAACAGTGAAAATGTTAGAAGCTATGTCTGTGCATACTGCAATGATATATTGTTGAATGTCACAATGACAATGACCAGTGACTTGTTTCATCTTTGAAATACCTTCACGAAAGTGTTGATAGCCAGTAATGGGCTGCAAAACAGAAAACCAGAAGTCAATCTCAGACCCCCTGACAACACAAATGAGCCATTGTATGTCATGGTTCCAGAATTGTTTGTGAATGTGGTGAAGGTCTTCTGGCATAAAGAAATGGGAGGGTTCTGCAAGTGGCCAGTCTCGAAAAAATGGTCCAGTGACACCATAAAGACAAAACTTCTATGCATCACAGAAGAAGGCCTCAATATCAAGGGGATTGGCATGCAAATGCACAACTGAAAGCTGTGCAAGAGTTGTCAATTTCATCTGAGGTTCATACTGGAAGGAGTCCCCAAACTGCTTATACATCACCATGGTCACTGGTGATGTTTTGCCACCAACTGTTGCCAGCATGATGGCTTCAGGCATCTCAGTGATATAGCTCGCAAGCAGGGTGAAGCAATAACAACTGTTGCCAAGAGGGTCCGATAACATAATGCCATGTTATGCTATCTGTTTCAATGGTTTGAGAACAATGTCTAAACATTGGTGTATGAGGTGATTCTCTAATACACCCTTCATTTGCTTCTTCTTATCAAACTTTGGGACAGGTAGTAGAGCAGTGAGAATGAAAGCACTCAATGAATATTTTAGTTGTAGATCCATATGTATATTTGCAAGGCTTATGAGAAGCAGATGAGCAATGTGATCACCTGTTAAGGCAGTAATGTTCATCTTGTCAGAGGATAGTATAGTGCTAAGGAGGGTTGTGCCTCTAGGTATAGCCATCTTCAAGGACAAATGAGCTAGAGACATCAAAAATCAACTAGTCACACACCTGCAGATTCCAGGCATTATTTTCTGTCATCCAGTCAGTGTATATGTGACACTACTTCTCTATTATCATAAAATAAGGGGTGGTTGAAGATGCTGGAGATACACTCTAGAGGGTTGCACTAATATAGAATTACTGGTGATTTTGTTGCATGTGGTGTGGGGATTATTTGGGACATCCAATACAGACTGCTGGGAAGCATTTCAGCTTAACCCCATAGTTCTTTGGCTGAATGAAATGACATCAAACAGGCTCAGAAAGTTGTAGTCATCCTGATAGGCAAGCAGAGGGTTAGGATAGCACTTGGTTACTTCATTGCCCTCATTGTGAGCTCCATCCACCATTGTATCCTCTCCTTTACCACCAACATTACCAAAGTCATCTGAGTCATCCAACATTGCCTTGCTTCCATCATGGCATTCAATATCTGCTGAGTTCAAGGGATGGCATGAGTTGCATGATGGAATAATGGAGCTGAGCTTGATTATATCTTCCAGCCATGTATTGCAGCCAGACTAAGGTTGACTCATGTGACAAGCAATGGATGTATGGTCTTGAAAGACTTTCCTGCATGATGGACATTGAGGCATATGAAACAAGTATGTCCATATGTAAGTAATACTACTAGCAATAACTCTTGACATTAATTTTTGGCATTTCCCGACTAACTTGTCAAAATGTACCATCATCATGAAGGACATAACCAATTTACAATCTCTCTCAGCATGCACATTGGGCAAGGATGAATAATTGCCTCATTGACATTCTCATGAAGGAACATCGGGTATATGTGAGCTACAGTGGCTCAAAAAAATGTCTCAATGTTTGTAACTTTTCATATAATTGCTATAGTATGAGCCAGGGTGTGGGAATATGACTAATCTGTAGGGAGGTGTCATAAAGCTATACTTCTTAGCATCATTTGAGTTCCCTATAGCGTGGGAAGCTGATGTCATCATATGCATATATGGCTATTTTAATTTGGTGACTCATTGAGACACTTTGTTGACTTTCAGTTTGATCAACACAATCTCTATAATTATGATCCTTTATGTGACCTCCTGTTGCTCTAATCACTTCTGCCACTCTTCTAGACATGCTATCTATCAATTTTGAATATTTCTTCTTAGCACTCCTTTCTCACTCTGCTGCAACTCTGTCCTATAGCTGAAATAGCCCCTATGATGAATTTTGATAGGCTGCAAGTAATTTCTTAAATATTTTTCAGAGATATTCAATAGGGCTGATGTATAGGGACTATGCCAGACATGATAGAACATTAATATGGCCTCAGGCTGCATCCTAATAAATCGTGTATTTTGAATAATTCTGAAAATACATTTATGAGCATTTCAAAAAAAAACTAAAAGTAAAATCTACCACACCATGTAAAAGTACATAGTACATAAGATCAGTCAGTTCTACATTCTCTGAGCAGGATTTTGACAACAGTAAAAATACATTCTACTACACAACATAAAATTGCAAAATATGTAACAGTATCATTGAATGTATTTATTTTCCTGTTTTCCCCTGCATCCCATCTCCCATCTCCTGTCTCCCATTGTCTCCCACTGTCTCCTGTGATGAGTTTTCTCAGACACATCCATCAAAGTATGACCAACTCAGGTGTACAGGGAACCCATAGATAATATGTAATGTACATGAATTGTTAACTACTCTTATATACTGTAACATATTAGTACTTTCAGTTGGGTTTCTACATGACCAAAATATTACAAAGTGCACAGCATGCTTTGTCAGTCTTGAGCTCTGAGTTGCCAGTGTTCCTCAGTCCCGTCTCCTGTCTCCCGTCTCCCGTCTCCCGTCTCCCGTCTCCCGTCTCCCGTCTCCCGTCTCCCGTCTCCCGTCTCCCGTCTCCCGTCTCCCGTCTCCTGTCTCCCGTCTCCCGTCTCCCATCTCCCGTCTCCCGTTCCCCCTGTCTGTATCATATGTTGATCCATTTTTATTTTTGTTATTTACTGTATGTATGTACCATAAACAATAACAACAGTTGTGTTGAACAGTGCGCTGCAGCGGCGATTGAGTCGGCGCTCGAAAACATGTGACAAAGCCACGCGAGTTTCCAAAAACAGGTTTAAGCGAGGTAAGTGAAAACCATGTGGCCTTAAGCGAGTCTAAGCGAATCTAAGCGTATCTAAGCGTATCTAAGCGTATCTAAGCGTATCTAAGCGTATCTAAGCGTATCTAAGCGTATCTAGGTGAAAACCACATGGCCCTACGCGAAAACCACGCGAGCGCCCGTGCGTCTCCGAAAACCGTTCTCCCTTTCTTCTTAAGATTAAGATTAAGATAAGATAAGATAAGATAGCTGTCTAATTTCTCGAAAGCGTGACAACGGAACAGTGCGTGACAAGTGCGTGTGACCAGTTGGCAGTGTACGAACTTTTCTTCACGATCAAATTGCACGACGAGCAAGAAAACTCAAAGAAAGGAACCGAACACACATAATTTCCGGCAACCACACCAATTTCATGATTGAAGGTAAACCCATCACACAATCTCCTTCATCAAACTCACAATCTAAGCAAGGCCCCTCCCAGGCCGAGATCCTTCTTCGCGTAACCTCTGGAATCGCCACAGAACTAATCAAAGCCCACGATTTCAGCCAAACAGTCTCCCTGAACGAACTCCAAGCCAAGATCCATAAGAAATATGGCTTCAGCGGCGTGCCGAGGGTGGTGGATATCATCAGCGCCATACCGGACGAATATAAAAAGGCTCTTTTTCCCAAGCTTCGTGCAAGACCTATAAGAACAGCCAGTGGTGGACGTGTTCGCCTATACCTCGCAGAAGCCCAGCTGCACCTGACGGTCCCTGATAGATCGCTGTGGTAGCAGTGATGTGCAAGCCGCATCGATGTCCTCACATCGCTATGACAGGGAACATTTGTGTGTGCGTACTAATTTTTTCCCTCTATATGCGTTCCTCATTCCTGCCACAGATACTGCCCAGGTGGGCCAGACTCTGATTTGACTATAGCACACAAAATTAC
Organism: Suillus hirtellus; assembly: GCA_016695485.1. NCBI lineage: Eukaryota > Fungi > Basidiomycota > Agaricomycetes > Boletales > Suillaceae > Suillus > Suillus hirtellus. Next base: position 25,446 of record MU172374.1, on the reverse strand, counting down.
ACTGGGTATGAACCGATGAGTATGCGTGCTATCCGTGCGCGTCATGACCCGTACGAACAGACACAAAGTCGTGTTGAACAGCTAAAAGCCCTTGGTCATAGCGTCGACAAAGTCGAATTCATCATCATGGCCGGTACTTTCATGAGCATGCCAGAGGACTACCACACCAAATTCGTCGCACAGCTACATAACGCTCTATCTGGCTTCACGGGCACCGATGTTGATGAAGCGGTACGGTAAATGTCGCCCTATTCTGGCTTCAACATTAGCATATTGACAAACTCCTCGTATAGAATTTCGGAACAGAGCAAGTCAAAAGCGATCGGGATAACCATCGGGATGCGACCAGACTACTGCTTGAGGCCTCATCTATCACAGATGCTCCGTTACTGCTGCATGTACCTCGAAATCAGCGTCCAATCAGTATACGAGGACGTTGCCCGAGACACGAATCGCGGACATACTGTGCGTGCCGTCTCCGAGTCATTCCACATGGCCAAAGATGCAGGGCTCAAAGTTGTCGCTCACATGATGCCTGATCTCCCAAATGTGGGACTGGAGTGTAATCTTGAGCAGTTCAAGGAGTATTTTGAGAACCCAGCATTTAGGAGTGGTGTATTGAAGATATATCCTATGCTGGTCATTCGAGGGACGGGCAAGCACAAGAATTGCACACCGCATGTTTTGGTAGATGTTGTCGCTCGGATATTGGCACTCGTACGTCCATGGACGCGAGTATATCGCTTACAAAGGTTGGTCTCATAAAGTCGATGTGAGAGATATTCGATTACCACTGGTCACAAGTGGCTGTGAAAATTCAGGAAATCCACGAGAGTTGGCCCTCAACCGCATGAAGGATTTCGGTGCAGGATGCAGGGATGTGCGATATCGCGAAGTTGGCATGCGTGTGGCGTCCTGGAATATCTGGCTCAAATACTGACATTCATACAGATACATGAAATACACCACAAAGTAAAACCAGAGTCTGTCGAGCTCCTCAGACGAGATTATGCGGCCAACGATGGGTGGGAGACCTTCCTTTTGCACGAGGACCCAGAGCAAGACATCCTTATTGGGCTTCTTCATCTACGGAAGTGTTCCGATGAGGGCACCTTCTGGCCCGAGCTTGTGCGCAAAGAAGGCGCGGAGGCAGGGTTGAGTATCGTCCGTGAACTCCATGTGTATGGCACCGTGGTTCCAGTACACGGGCGCGATCCACAAACTTCCAAGATTAGGGGTTTGGGACGCTGCTCACGGAAGAAGCAAAACGAATAGCACGGGAGGAACATGGGAGTGTGAGGCTCGCCTTCAGGTACGACTTTTCAGGTGTCGGTACTCGAGATTATTACCGCAAGCTTGGGTACGAACTCGACGGTCCCGTATACATGAACAATTCACTACTATAACATATACAATTGCACTAGTACTATTGTTGTACACTAACACTACCGTGCTCACGAGCGTCCCTGATCTCTAATGATCAACGTATGAAAATTCGGAAACACCAGTTCCTCCTCCACCGTATTCCGTATCACATCCTGAATGAACCTATCAACCCTTGTCACATTCTTAAGAACATGTTTATCCTCCTGACCGATCTCGCTCTCGATCAATATGGACGGGAGGAGGCACTAGCCGATGGGCAATGGTTTCCCATCACGTTTTCCGCTGTCCTCGTCCATTTCAGGAGGCGTGCTGGTTTGGCGTCACGGGAGATTACATGCGGGGTCGTAGAGGTATGCATAGGTGCACTCGACCACGTGAACCTTTGTACACGACTGCTACCTCTCCCATAAACACCAGACCAGTGACTGAGAGCTTGGTTGGAAGGGACATGGATGACGGGGAAGGGTAATTGATCAATAAGGATGTCGTGAGCGTGAGTTGAGGATTGGAATGCCAATTAAAATAGAGATGAAGCTGCATGTCTGGACTGTCGGGCGAAGGGGTAGGAGTAGGAGTTGGAGCTGGCTCTGACACTGGCTCCGGGCGTGAAGACGGAGAAGCGAACGCCCATCCACGGATGGGGAGGAAGGCAGGAAGGAGGGAGAAGAGCGAGAATTGGACATTGCGCACCCACAGATCTGCCTTGAAGTTCTTGACCACCATCTCAAAGTAGACACTTGCAAGACCGGATGTAAAGTAGGCAGCAGTGACCGCGCCAAAGCCTTTCAGCGGGCTCATGATGTGCAACGGCGCCGCATCATGGGCATTCCCCACACGAATCTCCCGCGTGCAGCTATTCGACGCAGTCGTCTGTACCTGGACGATACCGACACCAATCGCCAAGAAAAACAAGGACAACCAACAAGGACAACCATTTCATCGAGGTGAGGGTCTTTCGGAGGATGACCGAGAACGCAGCAGTAGTCAGGATCTTCGTCCATCTAATACGACACCTGAAAGGACACCACGGGCAGATTAACGATGGCAACGAACTGCAAGGAGTTTTGCACAACGTAAAGGACAGCTGGTATAGACAGCTTCCAACAATCGGGGCTAAAAATCTAACTGCATACTTGACGGAAGGGTACGGACCATAGGAATAACGATTGCACGAAGCTGCTGACTGATTTCCGGGATGACCAATGAGATTCTACTATGTCCTGTGCTCTTTACAGTGCAATGACGAAAGACATGGACCCTTTGAGGTTTTCGCATAGTAGTGTGGAGGCGTCGTTACACGAGAGTAGTGCATCACGATGGACAGGGTCACGTTTTGAACAGCGAGGGTGATGAGGCTGATACATGGAAAGGTCAGCAATCTGCAGACCGATACGGATTTCAGAGGCATTCCGCAGATGGTTGGATGTCTCTGAGCTGTTTCTGGTAGGGCTGCGTGCAGATGCTGGTTGAGAAGTAAGCCGGATGGTTTGGGGCAGAGCCCTGCAGGAGGAAGCAACGGGGCTAGGCGTGGGCTGGGGGTCGTGGAGCTGAAAATATTGGAAGATGAAGGTACCATACGGATGGAAGGGTATGCACGATGGTACATTTCATGTGAAGATGAAGGCACTGCGGACCAACGTTTAGTAAAGAATCAAAGGGCGCTAGGGATGTAGACTCGTAACCATTCTGCCCACGTGCGTTTTTGAGATGGGAATTTTGCCGTAGGCAGACTGGTCGATCTCGGAGAGATTTGGCAGGTGAAGCACGGAGTTCGAAAAATGGCGGTTGCCGATTGTGCCGCTTGATGTTATCGTCGTTATCATCCAGCGTCGGCGACGCTGTATCGTTTGTTCGTACTTTAATGATACCATTTCCTGCGCTTGTCCCTCATATGTTGCACTATCATCAACCATCCGAACTTCTGGCATGGACAGTTGACCACCATGGCCTCAGTGAAGACATCAAAGTTCTAGCTATCCTCGAAATACTTCGTGGCTTGTGGATGACCGTGATAGACTTACTTCTGTGCTCTGTCTCGCAAAAACCTGCCATGATCAATTGGAGGAAGGGCTTCTTCCGAAGCTCTGCACTCGCACGATTTCTTAATGTGCTGGAGTCCGACGAGCAAGGAGCTATTCACCTTCAGAATGTACTGCGACCTCGTGCCATAGAACTTGTCACCCGTGAGATTGATGTGGAGATGGAGGACGCTAAGCTGATTTTTCATATGTCTACGAAGGACATCACCCCGGAGTACTTGCTCTCCTTCGACATCGAGCATGGATTGACTGCGCCGTTGAAAGAGACAACTCCCTGGCTTCGTCAGATCCTTATGTCTGCTATGCGGACAACGTGTGCTGTGAAAGAGAATAAGCATCAAAATGTTGAAACGGTTAGCTTTTTTTTGAACCACGCAAAACTAATGTAGACATTGAGCTAGTACTGCACTGTAATCCAATCGCAAATTGCGAACATTCGCTCGCAAAACAACCTCGCCTTTCAGATCATTCACGGACTTTGCTTGTTCAGCGGTGGTACATCTCGCAAAGCCATTGACTTACTCGCGCATTGTGGTCTTTCGCCTGGGTATGATGCATTGCACACTTCTCATACTATTATGGCCGATGGCCAGATATGAAGGGCGCAGCTTGTTGTTAGAGGACCGCATATGATAGGCTGGGACAACATTCAAGTTTTGACATCTACTCATGTTGAACAGCGCGCTTTAGCCCCCCTGAAAGTCCAGTCAGACTTCATCACAGAAGCACGAATCATTGAGTGTGAGATTCACGTACATTCCATAGTGTCTTGTCATGCGGGGTGTCATGGTTAATTGCGATGGATGGAATGCCATACTGGACAAACTCGTTGACCTACAGACAGATCCAGAAAGGTTAAACTCATGATTTGAATTTTCCGAGTCAAGCGTACGTGATCTTTTTGCAAAAGCTTCAATGGTGTGACGGTAATTGCAATCTTGTCGGGAGAGAGCAGCAAGGGAAGGATCATTGCCAGTATCTTGCCAGCACCTGTTGCAGCCCGGACAACAACATGTCTTGATGTGAGCAATGATATGAGGCACTCGAGTTGAAACGGCTTTGGTTGCTTCGTTCCTTCTGTAAGAAAATCGAGTCGAGCAAAGGAGTCTACAATGTTCTGGCGCTGGGATGAACGTATAATTCAACGGAGAAGCTGCTGGAGCTTGCTGTCGTGAAAGAGATCCACCTACGAAAATCGAGCAGTTGCGTCCTGTGATTCCAAAGTACCAAATACCGCAGCATGCGCAAACATCGTGCTTCACCACAGCAAGGAGCCAAATCAGCAAACTTTGCTAACGGGTCTGGCGCTCTCGAGCAGCAGGCATCACCGACACGTCCAAGACAGCGTCAGCATCAGGGCTCGTACGATGCACGATATCTGACGAGGGAGTCATATGAGGCCCGGCCTAGGAGGGATGAAACGAAGTATGGGCGGGAGAGGGAGTATGACGCACGCCATTCGGGATCATACGGCACAGCCTACCGAGTATTTGACCCCTGCAGCTTACAGAATTCCAAGGTTTTCGTGGCCTCGCTCATGACGGACCTTGTGTCCAAAGCGCTTGAGAAGGATCTGTCGAGCAATCACAGTCGACACGTTACAACATCACCATGCACGTTGTAATGAGCTCCATAGCAACACATTGCGCAGCTTGGAAGAACACCTAGCTCCGTCAGATATGACAGAGTGAAGTTCGTTCAACTCTGGGCAATGGCCACGTATTACCGTTTCAATTCTGCTCAGGCTTCTCGCCTCCGTGTCAATGATGTCTCTTCACGACTCATGGAAAACCGCTTCGGAATATGGAAGAGAGATAGAACACGAACAGGGCATAGTCAATTCATGGTATGATGATATGAAATATCAGCCCTCTCAAGCTGCAAGCCTTGCACGAAGTTGCTCGATTTCGACGTCCTAGTGAAATAGTACCACCGTCAACAAACGAAGATCATGTTTGCTGAGAAGAACCCACTTTTTCTCGGCGAACTCGTTCAATTTCAGCCTGCGCGCAAATCTATGAAGACAAGTACAGATCAACAAACAAAGACCATGGTTTTTTGCTAAGAATAATGCACCTCTGTTTTACGAAGTCGTACTATTTCGGCCTGCTGGTAGACAAATGCCATCAACAAACAAAGACTAAATTTGCTGAGAAAACAACTCACCTGTGCTTGGCGAAACGGCTCATTTTCAACCTCGAACTCCATGTGCAATTTCTGTCGATTCTGCCAAGACAAGTACCATCAAGAAATGGAGTCCATATTAGCTGAGAATAGCCCACCTTTGCCTCTTCAGCTTCGTGATAGCATTTTACGTGCTCCAGCGTCTCCAACATCTTTTGCCACTCCATCTGGTAAGCAGCACATACAGCCTTGATGTCCTCAGTTGGTGATCCTAATGCGATCCTGCGATAATGAGCGCGTGCACAATGGTTTTCATAGTCTGAATCTCCATCACTAGGGAACAGCTCTTTCAAGCTGCCCCACACTACACTCGAAAACCAATAGCATTGGTTTTCATACAAATCATATGCTGGCGCCTGGCGGTGTACCAGAGACAGGACCGTGGATACTTGAAGTGCCGAGGGCGCAGAAGATGAAGGAAAGTCAAAGGTACAGAGCCTGCTGTATGGTGCATATCTGACTTGAAGTTGTGGCGCTGCATCGCGGGGGGAACCATAAATAGATACGGAGTCATACGCGTTGGTGTCAGATGATGAGGGAGAGACTAATTCAGATGATTGTTTGAGGGAACGGCCTTGTCCTTGCACAGCACGGTCTGCAGACACTACAGCCTGAGCGGAGCAGCCACCGGTCCAATGCCGAAAATAAAACACAAGGAACTCGTGTTCGGCATGACCAGCACACTTGCTGTACTCCATGCGTGCCAGTACACACTTTGAGTACAGATTACCCTGGGTTTTGTCCCAAGAATCGGCCATCGAGGAACACCAACTCATAACTGACGCACTACCGACATCAGGCGGACAGTGAAACCTTAAAGCTGGGAGTCCAGGAGGATGCTCTGACATGAATACACGACGGAGGGAAGCTAGAAAACGGCTAATCCAGGAGTGATTTCTTCGGTCTTGTTTTGAGGACATTATAGACTGTCAAGGGTTTGAACACGTTGCTCCAAGGAGAGGCGGATGTATAGGATACAGCTGCGAGCGGGACTTGCCGCTAGGTGCCAGGGTCGCCTATTTTATTTTATTTTATAGCCCTATGGTGGACACTACGTACAGTATTTCTCTCCAACGATACGGAACAACACTCAATGAAAGGACGCGTTGAATCGAGCAGCATTTCCAGAGCCCAAACCAATGTTCTCTCCCATAGCCACCGGCTGCTTACATAGTCACGTGCGGCACCGCTTGAAGTACTCAGTGATCCAATCGACAAAATTATCAAAAAAACTCCCTTCCACTCCAGCCCCAGTATCGGTCTCGACTCTTCAGTGTCCTAACGTGCAGGCTTTTAGCCCGAAGACTGTGCGAGCGCCGCACAGATATATTTACGGAAGAAACGTGGTGGAGAAGACAATGCTACAGTTGCTACTGCTGCTTCTTCAAGTTGTTCAGTACTCTTCGTATTCGACTCATGAGTTGGATTGGCACAGAATTGATTATGCCTTGTATGTATATTTTTCAAGCTTTATCGCTGGTCTCACAAAAAATCCATGTACATACCTCGCATCACAAGTACGAGCCCGACCATTTTAAGTGATACGAACCGTCTCATTTATTAGTTTACCTTATGGACTGGCCGATTCAGCTGAACCCGAACGGGAATGACTCACTCAGACCGATACTCCCCAAAGGAAACATTGACCTCGATGAATCACGGGACATCAGGGACACATGGAAGGCTATGTGGAGGCCATGGTAAAGAAAGGTGAAGTTAAGGCAATCGTCACGTCAAACTTCTCCCAGATGATGCTCGAGAAGATTTTTCTGACAGCTGAGATCATACCGGCTGTTAATCAGGCATGTTTCACGCAACGACGCCCGTTCCAGACTGACCATTGAAAATTATAGCTTGAGCTTCACCTGCACAATCCGCAGCTGAAACTGTTCATCCCGCATCGAATCTAACTTGACTGATGCACTAGAGGCATACAATTTGCTGACACCAGAGGATATCAATATTTTTGACGGTGTTGCTGCGGGTGGCAAGCAGAACCGTTTTATCACGCCTCCCTGAGGTGAGTTTTAGTAATAGCTGCAAAGGTGATTACGCTGGTATATACTATCCAGGTATTGACCTCGGTTTCGATAATTGGCCCGCTTCAGCAACGTAAGGGGTGAGCTTAGATTCATTGGTGTACATCAAAGTAGGTAAACTGTAGGTTGGTGTCTCTTGCTTCCAGCTTACTAATCTCTCTCCAGAAATCTTGGTGCGCTGACCTGTTGCTGATATCGGCGTGCAACCACTGCTAATCATTCCTGTAGAATTCAAATTCTATTGGAGCTGAGATACTCAAGGGTGCTCTTGAAATTTTATCGGTCGTGCAGATGTTTGTGCTGGGACCACGCCTCATCCTGAGCGTTCGAGAATACCATGCCAAACTCGTGGCATACTCAAATGCAGGAACTAGCATGAATTCGATTGTTTTCCAGGAGCATGTACATGTATCAACTAGCAGTACTGTGTAGGGACATGCTTGCCAAGTGGTCTGCAGGGAGGACCAATTTGGTGCAGGATCCGTCGTGGTATTTATTTAACATAAGGTGTTTCGAAGTGTATGTGCAAGGTCCAGGCCAAGCTATTTCTTGTTGTATCACTACCGGAACGAAGTACTTGCGCTTGAACCAAGTGACGCAAGACAAATGATAGCCTTTGCAATTCGGCCCTACACATCGATGAAACGGAGATGACAACGAGAGCACGAGGATAATGATACAGGTAAGCCTGACATGCATTAATCATTGAATGTGCGCCCATCACCTCCACAACCATGTTGTAATACAAACAGTACATGTCTTCGTGACCTCCTCCCTCCCGCGCTGCCTTCGCACCAATACTGAATACACTACCCAAACAGATCTCAACCCGCGCTCAACACCACTCTCCTCCAATGATACAAACACTCTCTTCGCCACGAAGTCCTCTATTTGTATTGGTTGACAAGATATCGCTGTGGGGAGCCAGTACGTGGTAAGCGTCAGTAACAAGAGTATAATTGAGTAAGTCAGCTCAGTCCAGCGACACCACATACAATATCATCATTCGCCCCTTCATCGTATTAGTGCAAATACATCAAATTTTGGCTGTTCTGCCCGCTAAAGCTGCATGTAGCTTTGCACGAAGTTCCTCGATTTCAGCTTCCTATTAGATTGGCACAGACAAGTTCCATCAACTAACGAAGATCATATTCGCTGATACATAATGGCTCACCATGGCTTCACGAAGGTGAGCATTTTCGACTTCCTATAAATTTGACCATCGCGCGGAAGTCACTCCCGCACACCTAACCTGTTGATAGGGTGACGCTTGCAGGGGCGCACCCAAAGAGGAAAGGCCCATAGTTTCAAAACGAAGCCAACAAATAAGGGACGACGGAGGAGCTGCACGACGAGACGCGTAGTCTGATTCGTCGCCAAAGAAATCATTGCCCTGTATCTTGGTGTCAGCCGAGAAAGGTCAAGAACAAGAAAGTACACAGACATATCTTGCCGGTCCAGTGTTTTTAGCCTGCTGATTAGACACAATAGGGAGACCAAAGGTCTGATGAGACATGAGAAAAGATGAGGTTCCTTACGATTGGTTGCCGCACGACTCGGTGAGGCTGGACATTCCTAGTAAAAAGCAGTGAGATGTAGTGTGAAAGAGAAACAGAGAAAACATGCCTTGAGTTTTGCATTCCCATCATCTGCCCCCTAGATGATCAAAACTGTTTAGGAAGGGAAATTAAACAACAAAGAGCATACATACCACAATATTTTGGAGCTCCATAGTAGTACAATAGTGATGCCGCATCCAGTTCTAAACCTCGGTTCGAACCCGAACCTTTCCGAACCGGACTCAAGGTCCGGTCATGGGTCCGGGATGGCCCCTGGACCGATCCTGGATTCCGGTCCGGGATGCAAATAAAGGCCAAAGGACCGGACCGACCCGGACTTCGGCAGGCATGGTATTGACAATGATGAAATTTCATTAGTTCTCGCTTGCCTGACATGGGTGTCATGTCGGTCTATTGTGAAGTCCGGATTTTCGAAAGGTGATGGGCCGTCGCAGTAGCATAGACGTCCGAGATATGCCTCCATAATCTCAATAATGTAGTGGAAGTCTGAGACAGAAAACACTGAGAACATATGCAGTTATACTTATGGCGCGAGGTAGCAATCGATGCCCCGCATTTAAAAGGATATTTGCCCCGGTCTATGGAAAGCATCCGGGAATGCCCTCGGCAAGTACAACGTAGTGCACGGACCTCGGCGGTAATGAAACACGCATAAAGGCTCGCTCGGGTCACCGACATTTTACTCTCACACTGACACTACCCACCTTGCACTATCACAGTGACAAAATGGCCTCTCTGCAATCGCAACTACAGGGAACAGCGGACGATGTCGCCGCCAACATCGGTCAACGTGGTATAGAGTCGACAGCGTCTAGCGGCGCCCTAACGACGTTGTCGCTTATGGAGGCGTATCGATTACGCTGGAAGGTACGTCCCTTGAAAGGTTTGAAGTTGCCTGTGTAAATTTGTTGTCAGCATATAGAAGACCTCGAAGATGTGTGGACAGCTACCATCGATCCAAATGACGGGAACGAAGCATACATGGATCAATCTGCCGGCCGAGATGTGTGGACAGCTACCATGGACTCAACTGACGACGGGTGCAACACATACGTTGCCGGTAAAGATGCCGGCAGGACCCTCGGTACGTTGGCCACAGAACCCGGAGATACGGGCACAATTCCCAAGATATTTATATGTGTTCCAGAAGTGCCAGCGGAATCCGAGATAGTCAATCATGCAGATGGAGGAATGTCATGCAAGGCGTCTGACACTACCGAGGATGCTGGTGCTGCAGTCGAGGGAATTCGGAGCTTCGTAGACATTGAAGCATGGCGTCCCGAGCAGGTTTGACCTCCTCTATGATACTTGCAATGTTAACTCATCAGTCTAACGCAGAGCGACAACTTCATGGAGGCTGTATCTTTGGCTGATAACTTTCAATGCTGCACTAATACCGACACGGTTGATCCCTCCGCAATTGATTCTGCAAATATCCCGGGTAAACGCGGCTTAGACATTTGTCAATGTGGAAATATCGGGGAGTGCATACGTGCTGAGGTTGTCCCTGCTCAAACGACAGGTATGGTGAGACTCGGCAAGCGCACACGAGTCGGTTCCGAGGTCTCTGTGGCTTCAGCCATCGTGACTGAAGGCTCTACGAGACTCACAAAGCGGAAGCGGGTGGGCTCTGAACTATCGTTCACCGGACAGGCATAATGATGACATTTACCTGAGCTGTCACAGAGTCCCCATCAATGTTGATATATATCTTAGCGCACAGTATCTAAGTCATGACAAGCAATACGAGTTCTCTCAGTTGTGTAGTGTTTTCCATATTATTCTGGTCAACAATATGAGTTCAGACACAGTGTACATTTGATCGTGGACTACCAACCGTGGATTATGCCGTGTTCTGCCAGCCATTTTTCACAGAAGTCTTTTATCAGTCAGGGACAACGACAACACTTAGTTTCTTCAATGGCATAACACATTCTACCTGTCATGTGACATCCATAGTGGTGCCCGGGAACAACTATTGGCATCAATAGCTGCCGTTTCCAGGGAAAAACCGATCGGACCAAGCCGGACAGTTACATTTACTAGTATTCCAGACCCTGCCTCCGACAATTGCGATACGAGCTTGAACTGCTGTTGTCTTGGCAATTTTCGACTACGCTTCATGGGATATACGTGCGCTAATTGCAACTCTGTTTTTCAAGACAGGAATCCCTACAACAGTCACCGCCGGAAATGCGTCCCAGTGGGAACCTTCAACGACCCTGGATCTGGCAACCCAATCACAGTCCATCGAAATGCTGATGGAGTGTTCTTATGCTATTGTTCCAGGGAGGGTTGTCCAAAGCAAGCCGGATTTGCTACTGTAGACAGTCTACGCTCTCACATATTGAGGAATCGTTCCCGATGGGTTGGGGCAGGCAAGGTAGCTTTTGTCAGCCTCAGTATTTAATACATTGTAATTTCCTCACTGGACAGCTCTTGCATTCAGAAGACAACACAATTATCAACCACAATCCGCTCATTGTAGGTGTACTATTTCATGACTTCGCCTTGCTAATAGTTTGTGATGCAGTCTGATGCATCCTGTATGACAGACCGTTGTAATCAAGAGAGGGCGACTGTGTCAGATCCAAGCGCTATGGAGGCAAGTCCATGACGTTCATGTGTAGTAGATTCCTTAACGAAAATTCAATAGGATGTCATCGTGCATTCTCCTACGTCGAGGGAATCCGATTCGGAAATTGCTGTGAGTCACGCTTAGCCATTGCACGACATATTCCCCTGATGAGATCAATGTTGGTACGTAGACGCCGGTGGTACCTGCTAGTGTTGCGCAGTTGCCCTCACCTTCGCCGACCTATACCACAATATCCTCCGAAATACCACAAGAGGCCTGGCACAATCCGGATCATTCTATCCCTCATCCGACGAAAGATAAATTTGCCACACCGCACAACGCAGAACAATCCGCGATTAATCCGGAATTCCTGAATATGGGCATTCAGCGAGAACACAGCCGGGGGCTTCTCCGCAATTCATATCTTCAAACTCTCAACTTAGTAGTGAATGCTCAGTTTCGCTTCCTCTGCTGTGAGCTTTGCCAGACAGCTGTACTTATTCAGCAGGCACAAAGTCACACTCGTAAACATCAAGGTCTAAAATTTGACCTGGCTCAATTTATGGAGGCCATAGCTGAAGTAGGGGTTGCAGACAATTTTCCAAGCATCAGGTCAGGCATATTGCCCATGGATGGATTAGCGATCCACGATGCCTTCGCGTGCAGGCATTGCGATAAGGTCCTGCTGTCGGAGAAGAAGATACGAGAGCACAGCTCCTTGAAGCACAAAGACCTTCCGATACCTGGTGCATGGAGGATTTGCAGGGCTCAGCGCTTCCAATCTGGAGGTGGACAATCCGGACACCAGGTCTTTTGGGAGATTTACGAGTCAGATGGAGATTCCACGACATCCTTGGACAGCATCATTCAAAATGTGCTCAGCAAAATAGGTGATGAGTTGGTTGTTCCACAGCTCCCTCGAGACGATCGTATGATTAGTCCGTGGTTGTTGACCACGCGATGGCATGAAAGTATTGGAATCTATCCGCCGGAGGCCCTCCGGAAGATGGTAGCGTTGCCCCAAGATGGAGAAGGCCTGCAAAAGCTCAAACACTCTGTGGAAATATATTTTGAGACTGCTTTGGCCCTGATACCAACGACAGACGAGCTTACTTTGCAGAAACTCAACTCGCCTGATCCTGTCAAATCGTGAGCATCACCATATCTCGCAACGGAAATGACCACTGGCTGATGTAAATAAATGTTATTAGCGGAATATCAAATACTCCATTTCACAAGCACCAGCAACAAGAGACCATGCAGCGCTACCTATATCCAATAGTTGCCCTACTTTCCATGCTTATCCGCAGCAATCCGGCTGAACCGTATAACATTCCGATGCCAGACCATCTGGAGAAACTCTTGGACGACCTGGACCTTAGCGTTGCGCAGGATTCCCATATCGATGAGGGGACAATAACAGGCAATATCCATCGCATATTCATGTGTCTTTGGCAGACAAAATGGGAGCGTACCGACATCAATCCAATACCGGATCCCACCGAACGGTGCATAGCGTTACTTACACTCCAGAAAGACGGGTCATTTAAAGAGCCACAGGATGTCACCGGAATCATAGCAAAGGATGAATACTGCATGCGGCTGGCATTCCTCACTGAGATCAAGAATAGAGTGGCCTCTGGAGCTGCGGAAGATGAATCTGCCGCGTTCCATGATATTGAACCATATATCACAGAAAAGACCCATTTCACGTTTTCTCGTCTTCGCTCTCTGCAGCACCGTGCCTCAGCTCTCGCATATGACACTAGGAGCCTCCCTCGCCTCTGGTGGACCGACACTTTGACGTGGCGCACAATGCTTTACAAAGGCAATCGGGTAGACCTGGGTGATGTTTGCAGGATGTTTGCCGATACGGAGGCCAGACTTGTTGATGCATGGGAGAATTCGGTGTTAAAGGGCTTGCAGATCAGGATCAATTATGATGACATCGCAGACGACTTGACCAACAAAGATGTCGGATACTCGTTTTTATCCGATCAACGCAACTCGTGCTTTACCAGGAGGGACCGGCTGCTTGATGGATTCTTACGGGACAACGCAATATTTGCCCACTTTGCGGTGGTCCGGCAGGGGAATGTCATATGGAATCAAGCTACCCTCAGACTGTGGCTTCAAGATTACGCCGATTTTCACAGTCTCCTACTCCTGCGATGTGAGATGTTAAGCGGGGCACCAGGGCGTGGCACGGAACTGACCGCAATGACTTACCGAAATACTCGCACACGGCCGACCAGAAATCTAGTCATCTTAGGCAAGCACATCACTATGCTCTGCCTGTATTCCAAGACAAGTGCGATCACCGGAAGAGACAGGATGATACCCCACAGTTTAGATGCGGTGACTGGTGACATTCTTGTCCAAGACCTTGCTTTAGCAAGGCCATTCGCAGAATTTGCTGCTTCAATCTGCTTCCCCAATAATTTAAACGTGAAAGATCTGTATCGCCAGCACATTTTCGTGCGATTTGACAGATTGTTCAACTCCACTGAACTATCATCTGTCATGACGCGTCACAGCCTCCCATTTCTCGATTATGGGTTGACAATTAACTCTTGGAGACACATACAGACTGCATGGAAGCGGAAGTTCAAATGCTCTACGGCCGACATAATGGAAGAAGACACTCAAGAAACAGTGGAGGCACTTCAGGCCGGACATTCCAGGGAAACGGAAAATCGCATCTACGGACTCAGCGTACAGGCTTTATCAGGTGCTGCAGAAGACGTGTTACCGTTGTTTTTGAATGCCAGTACGACATGGCAAAGAACATGCCAGACGTCCCCGGGTGGCACCCTCCTCCCATACACCAAGGCCCGCGCCAGTCACAACGACTCGCCGCCCTCACTTGGCCTGCAATCTCATCTGGATGCAGAAATACAGACTCATCTTATCTCAGCAACACGAACGGAGGATATTGTTCGTCACGTCTTCCAGAATTTAATCCCAGTCATGAATAAGGCAATCCATGACGCCGTCAGTGATGCACTGGCCAACCTTCCCCACATTGGGTGTGCATTGACTCATCGTCCTCGTCCAGATGTCGTGGAAGATCGAGAGAAATTATGGTCTATGTCCGATAATCAAACCGTCGAGACATTCGAATCCAACGACTCTCACGAAGTTCAGACATCGGATATTACGATGACATACCCGGAGATTCCAGTTCGAGCCCACCGTAGGTTCCGCGTCCACTACAGTCTATATTTTCTGACCGCAAGCCACATTTTGATAGTGACAAATGATGATACATCGACTCGATTGGATCCAGACTCAGACCATACATCCGATGAAGCATTACAGGCAATGAAAGCTTTGTTCCAAGATGAAGCGGTCTCCTGGGCATCAGAGCAACAGCAGCAGGCAATGACGGCTGTTTTGGAGAAACAGAGCGACGTTGTGGCCATTCTTCGTACGGGCGGAGGAAAATCCGTGCTAGCCATCATTCCTAGCATAGTGGAGAAAAATTCGGTTACGGTTCTCGTTGTTCCCCTCAACTCTTTAATGATCGACTTTGAGCGCCGACTGAAGGAAATGGGTGTTGCTTTTCAGATCTACGATCGCAACGTTGATAACGGAAATCTCAATCTAAGAGACAACCTGATCTTGGTAACAGCCGACAAGTGTCGCACAGATGGTTGGCGAGAAGCCTTAGCTCTTCTCAACGAGAAAAAGCCCATAGCGCGTATTGTGGTCGATGAGGCGCACATGGCTTTGATTGCCCGGGATTATCGAAATGCTTTGGATCATATGTATGATGTTCGCAGCCTGCCTGTGCAGATCGTCCTTCTCACAGCCACGATGCCACCCTCTTCCGAAGCAGGTCTCAAGGAATCATTTAACTTGGGACACACCACGATCGTCAGGCAGTGCACCAATCGACAAGAACTGTCATACATTCTCGAGAAGCTTCCGCACGATCAACTCATCGACAGGGTGGTCAGCATTGTGGAACAGGAGCAGGTAACTTGGCAGGACCGCGATAGAGCCCTGGTATTTGTCACCACCCTAGACCAGGGCCAAAGTGCAGCCGGAAAATTGCGATGTCCCTTTTATCATGGGAATCACGACCTTATGACAGACGAGGAACGACGCACCGCATATCAATCATGGGTCACGGGAGTTAACAAGATCATGGTCGCCACCAGCGCTTTTAGTACGGGAAATGACTACGCTAATGTTCGTGTCACCATTCATCTCGATAGACCCTATGAGATGTTGGAATTCATCCAAGGACAAGGCAGAGCTGGAAGAGATGGTTTGCGAGCAAAATGCTATGTCCTCGTTCCACCCACAGCATCTCGCCCGTGGAAGATATCCACCCCAGACCACAAAGGGATCGTGGCAATGTACGAGTATCTCTACGTGTTTGGTCTGAAGCGGTGCTTGAGGTATGGGATTACTCTCCACAATGACGGCGTCGGAATCAGCTGTCGCTCCTTAAATTCGAACCAACTCTGCGTGGTATGCATGTCGGATCTCAACCATGATCCCACTCAGATTCGCATCTTGCCAATACCAAAATCCAAATCCACAGTCGAACCGTTATCCACCACTCCATCCCATACTGTCCCAATGAGTTCCGCTTTGTCCGGAATCATGACCCGCCCAACCGGGAACATGGCATTCGTAGCTTCCATGAACCAATCAAATGCCCTCAGGTCGGCAAGACAGCAGGCCATTGCCGAAAATTCCCACCGGGTTCGCAGGTCTTTGGAGTCCCTCAAATATACCTGTGGTGTTTGCAAAGTCATGAATGGTGCAGCGGAGAACCGTCATGACCTTAGCATATGTCCGTGCCTGGACATACAAGACAACTCGGCAGGATCCTGGGGTCATTATATCGAGTGGCGCAAGGGGCTGCAGTACAGTAAGAGACACAAAAAAATATGCTTCATGTGTCATGTCCCGCAGATCAATGATGATCTACACCCGACATTCAGCAAGGCAAAAAACGGAGACACGTGCGAATTTGCAGACATCATTGCTCCGACGGCCTTCGGAATTTTCCACACTGATCAAGTGCGAGCAGCAGCAACGGTGCATTTCAAACAGAAGTGGTCCGACATAATACACTTTAGAAGGTGGCTGATGGCTCCACCACAGTCCGGGTCTTATAGTAACATCATTGACCTTGTTTTGTGGTATGTGGATGTGTATCCCCTGATAGCGTAGCTCAAATCGAGGGTTCACATGGATGTACATATTATCTCCATGGACAGCAGTGTACACAGTCTAGCACGCGTTTGTATCAATAGTATTTGCTCTCTAAGACGGCATTTCAACCACTGTGGTCCAGGTGGTTGTCCAAGCCTGCTGGGTCTGAGGCTGCGAGGTTGGCTTACCTTGTCCTCGAGGCTCTACCCCTCGACTTACGTTTGCAGAGGTCAGGTTATATTTAAATTGTCCCACCGGAGTTTCTGCCAACAACACTGATATATAAAATTGTAATCAGCCACAAGAACAATCTAAGCTGATCACTAGTGCTGCCGCAGTCCGGTGCCGAACCTCGGTTCGAACCCGACACTTTCCGAACCGGACGCATGGGCCGGTCTAACGTTCGGCCAAAAATCAGAACCGAATATTTCTAGATGTTCAGGGCTCTGATTTGAACACAAACCGGATCTCCAGACCGCGTTCGGTGACGTTCGGGTCCAGGGTTCGATCAAATGGCGGAACTGAGCCTATGTTTAGGCTCGGCATTATATTTGCCCCAAGAGGCGGACCGAAGCGACCTTCGGTAATACTACTAGTCATGATCGAGATTTCAATTTTTCAAAACACAGAGTCGGCTAATATCAGGCATAAGCCGGGGCTTGCAGGCCAGCTGGGCCGGCATACTAAGGTCCTAGAGAGCTTGAAAGTTGCAACCACTAGCATAATGGTTTGAGGCAGATTTCATAAATGAAGCAGGCTCACAACTGTCCAAATATAAGCCCAGTGTTACCAGTCTGAATCAACCGACAGTTTGGCACATAGATTGATGGGTGTGGCTACAGGACCACACCTGGCCCTCAGGCTATACAGTGATATTGATGTATCAATAACCTATAATATATAGGATTGCTTTAATATATTAATACCACGAGTTGATAGCTTGCTATGATACATAGTAGTGATATATCAGTAGGTGGATCTGTGTCTCAGCACTTGTTCCTGGCCTTCTTTGATGGGTACCTTGCCAAGGTACCCATCAAAGAAGGCCATTCCTAATACCCTTCTTACCATGAAAGTTGTTATTTGACAGGTGGCCACACCTTCCCAGTGATATCTGCACAATCAAGTAAATACAATATTGTCTTTGCTAGGTACTTCTAGGTGTGACCTCCTTTGATCTGGCGAAATGCTATCAGCACTGCTAACTTCTGGTTCTCTGCGATCCAATGAGCCATCATTGCTAAATATGAGCCAAGAGTCTGTGATGACTAGATATCAGCAGTGAATGAGATTGTCCTGACAGCATTCTAAGCATGATGAGAATCTGTAAATTTTGGAGATAAAATATATGTACAGCCATATTGTCTTTCAGAGTCACAAATACTCTTGCCAGGCCTTGATAATTTCTGTGCAGATCTTGCACAAGGGCTTGCCTAATCATCAGCAACAATGAAAGATACAAGGTGTTGGAGGAAGGTGGCTCATTAGCAAACAATTGATTTTGTGACAATCCCCACACTTTCAAGAACTTCACACAAGGCATCACATGCCCTCACAAATCTCACAGACAACACACATCAGCAAAACCTCAAATTTAGCACAGTGACATACATGCTTACAGATGCTTATAGCATGTCACAGCATCTTACAGCCCTGCAGGCACCCATAGCACTAGGTAGTCCTGTGTGATGTTAGGGTCATAGCCACATAATGGTACAGATGATACTTTGTAGTTTCTATTGTACCCTTATTTTTTTGTATGACTTAAGGTCGCAACTCCCACCAGGTGGGAAGTCTTTGGCATATATACTCTATGCAGACAATACAAAACTTTCCTCCTTCGGTACAGCAAAAGGTTACCCTGTGTATGCTCATTTAGCAAATTTACTGACTGCAATTTAAAACAGGTGAGGTGAAGGCAGTTGGTATATAGTAGGATGGTTGCCAATTGTATAATTTCCTTTAGTAACTCGCTGTTAGTGCTGATGCAGTTTAAATAGGTTAAGGATAAACAATTGCACTCTGGAAAGCCCAGCTGGGTAGACTTCAAAAACGCTGTCTGGCACAAGTCATTTTCCAGGATTATTTCCTCATTAGCATCAAAATCACAAATGGGCCAGTGGCTCAAATGTCTAGACAGTGTTGTGCGCTGATTCTTTCTCTGCATCCCCATTCTATCAGTGGATTTTGAAGAACAGTGAGTATTTATTTAGTCATTACAGTTGAATTTTTCTTTCTAATTGCTTAATGGTACCATTACAAGATCTGTCATGTCACTTACTTAAGGGATAATGAGTCTTTGGCATGCCCCATCTGTCTAGTTCCTCAAGATGAGCTGTGGAATACTTCAAAATCATATCATTAGTGAATATTGAAAGAGTCACAAGCAGTCATAAATGCTGTGTATGCAAAAGAGACCTTTGAAGAAAGAGAGGAAATTTTGAAAGAATCAGCTCTTTGTTTGATTGAGGTGAGCAAATTTTTCCACATGTCAATATCAAAGATGTTAATGATTCATTGTCTTATTAGAATGCATTCTGGGCAGTAGCATTCACCTGCATGCATCAAGCATTGTCACATGACCATTGTCATTTCAATCATGGCAGCCTTTTGGTCATGCCATCTCTGGATTGAACTACAGAGATATGTTATAACTCTCAGAAGGGCAGAAGTATTGCAAGTTGACAATCAGTTCGTTTTTTTTGACTCGTCCTCTATCTGATGCTGAATATTGATGTATTAGATTCGAAGATTTTCTATGCTGGCAAAATTGTAGGCACCCCAACTAGGTTATTGGTGTTACATTTACAGACAGCTCTGTCCATGAGGATATTTCTAAGGTTTATAAACTTATGTGGTTGCCCTGGCTACTAACTCTTTCTCTTTCAGATGATAATTTACACCACACATGATGTCTTGACCGAGACTGATTCTCCACTTGGTTATTTTCTCTTATGGTGTGTATACCTTTACCTCAAGATGAATATGTATGCTGCTCTGGAGGTTTGCATGGTCAATACAATCAAGGAGGGGAGACATACAGTTCAAGTGTTCACAGCACTCATGAAGGTATGTACATTGTAGTTAGTTGATAACCCTACCTTGGCACATAAACAACAATACATGACACAAACCACTGATGACAATGTGAAGCATTGGAACTTTCCCAAACTGCACATGACCACACATATATTTGACAACATTGAGGCTTAAGATGTCACACACAACTACAACACAAAACTGAATGAGCAAATGCATGGGCCCTTGAAGGACTGGTATTTGAACCAGACTAACTTCAAAATGTTGCAGAGCAGGTAAGCATCAATAGCATTTGTGATTCCCTACTGAAATCTTGTTCTATTTCATCTACATAATAATCAGATCTTTTGCACTGACCATTGGTTACTTGTAGCTGATGACATTGATCGACATATTTCAGACTTTGGTGAATATTTGCAGCAGAAATCAGACTTGGATGGTGAGGATGATGATGCATTGGATGATGAAAACACCAACATTGATCCAGGCACAGATAGTATTAGTACTTTAGATCTGTCACAACATGTGAGAATGGGATCTCGACAAGCACTGCAGACCTTCTGTTCCATCAAGAATGCACACAAGACCCAAGTTGAATGCATTCTTAAATACATTTCTACCTGCCTGCAATATTCTGCTGCCAAATGGAAGAAGAATCCACTTACAATCAGGTGATACTGTAGGTGAATTCAATCCAGCCTTGTGTTATTACTATACTGATTTGAAACAGGTTACCAAATATCAATTCTTACATATCAATCATGAATCCCTAGTAGACTGGAAACAGTCAACCAACTATCTTTGGTGTAACCCTCAGTTTTTCAATATGCCATGTTTTGACTGGGTCTTCATCTGAACACAGAATAGTGTCATCCTTGGATGCTTAGTATTCCTTTTTCAATGTGCCATTGGGAATGACATCGCAAAGGCCAAGTTCTTCTCAGTACAATTGATCATTCATGGGGCCCTCCTAGTACAGGATTCAGGTGGCAACCCCCTTGATTACTTGGTTGTCAACACCATCGACACAGACATGTTTCTTTATGTAAGGGAGATGCATCAGCAGGTGGGTCATCCAGTGCATATCTGACCAATTCCACTTCCAGGTAAGTCTTTTGTCTCTTTGACCTCCAGACACACTGCTAATACATTCCTCAGTAATAGACTAGTCAAACTATGTTTCTATGTAGTACACCATGATTTGAACATTTGTTTGCATTCATTTTTGCCAAGCTGTTCAGTCTATCTTCATGTCTTTGATTCTACCACCCATCTCTGAATTACCCACCTCTCAAGTGCTTCAACACTGACATTTGAAAACTAACCATGCACACTTCTCACACCAGATTGAGGTGCAAATGTGGCAATATTGACAACATCAAGGATGATGGACCACCTCTGCATGTCTCATGGGCTGAATATGGCCATGTGCCAAGTTGATGAGTGTCTGGCTTGACAAATGGCTTGGCCTGGTTAACTCAGATAGTGCAAGGAGGTTGAAAATCCTGTGTGTGCTATTGAGATCCAAGTTTGATCTTGTTCTGTGAGTCACGAATCCAAACTATTAGTGGTCGCCTACCTCGGTCTCATCCACATTCTCAACAACCTGACTCCTACATCCCTTTTGCATCACCACCACCAACAATAACTACAACTGCTGTTGTAATAACTGAAAGGTTTAACAGCAAAACAATGATCAGGATGCTCATAGAGGCAACCTCAGATGCAGAATTCTCAAGAGGAGCCACCCAAGGATGAATGGTCTCAGGAACATGGGCCTGGATTGCAAGCACATGGTGATTGGGATAGAGAAGGAGAGAGATAAGGAGCAGGAGAGAGAGCAGCACTGAAATGACAATGACAATTCTGACCTGAATAAGTGCATCATGTTTGATATTGTGCTATCTCTTGCATTCTCATATTGTTTTGTTCACAACTAGCAGAGATGGGAGTTCCATCCCTTACCTGCCAACCCTGCCTACACCTCCTCATTAGCTACCATCCAACATCTGCTGGGCTGCTGCATCACCCCTACCCCCCCTCCTAGCATCATCATCACCAAGAATGACATTATGTCTGATTCTTCCTGAAGAGCAGGTAAATCTGAATTGCTCTCATCAATCATCCATACTGACTGCAGGATTATAATGCATGGTATTAGGTGAGTAATTTTGTCATCTCCTACCCTTTGAACAAATTCTCAGTTGGTATCCCCAAAACAGCTTTGTCAAACTGTCATGTCACATGTTTCATGGCCCAGCACAGCAGATTCTTCTGAATCTGATAGCAAATGGGATGGTCAGAGCGCTGCTGATATTGATCATATCTCGATCCCAGGTCCTGATGCATCTAAAGGAGACCTCCTGGAGGTAAGATGTATGCGCAGTGCTGAGCATTTCCTGACTTGCATATCCACTCAGACACTCAAAATGCTGCAAGTTTAAATGCAAAAGCTTCAAAAAGAGAATAGGACAATAAAAAAAGAAAACAAGACTTTGCATGCAAAGAAATCCAAGTGAAAACAGCACATGAATGCTTGTGATGAGCTCAGTGTTCATGAGGAGACCATCTCTATCTATGCTTACAAGTATGGTATGATGATTGAGATGTTTCCCACTAGTAACCTCCTCAATAAGCACTGACCAGTATGCAACTGCATCTACTCAAGAGTCAGCATTTCTGGACGAGCTCTATTGTCACTTCCCTGAGTTGTTACACAAAGTGATGGAAAGTTCATACTTCAGCAATCTCATAAGTGAACTCTCATTCCTGGACTTCTGCATGATATAATATGACTATTGTAGGTGATAAAATCCATCCCAGATGCTTGTGATAATGAGATCAAGAAACTTTGGGGTGTTGCTGGCGACATTTTCAACCTCCCTTCAAAATACTTCACTAACACTAGCTATGACAGAGCTAATATCCATAAGATCCAACAACTCCTTGGGGTCACATCTTTGACAAACCTGGCATACAAAACATTCCCTCTAGTGCTATTCCCAGGGTTGAAAGAGGATTGATTACTCAAGACTGTCTATGGAAACTGGCTTCTGCTGGCACAAGTAAGTCTAGTGGTGCTCTTTGATTTGGCTGTCTGTCTCACCAGAGAAATCCTCAGATTCTGAAAGCTTCGTTGTATGGTATCACATCCCTCCATTACACTTCCAGTGGCAGAGGCACACATACCAACTCCATGAAATGGAGCATTGGGCAAGTCATGCTGGGTTGCATCACTTGGACTGCAGTTCTTGTAAGCTACCCATATCATCTCAGTTCAATTGGCAGTCATGCTCATGTACTGCTGCAGGCAATATTCTTACTATCTTCTGATACTGAATTCTTAAGCATGGACATTGGCAAGAGGTCAATAATTAGCTACAAGGTTTTTTTCCCACATATAAGAAAGTTCTAGTGACCAAGTGGAAGATGAAGTGCATTGAACAGATTGTAACTAATATCAACCACTACATCTTCAAAGCTGCATGACCTTTGGCCTTGGATTCTGCTGTACATGAAGATTTCATGAATGCCATTGATTGCATACTTGCAGCACTTGACATGGAAAGTTCAGATGATGGAACAGAAACTATGGCAGATGTAACAGGTCTAGGAACTCCCACAGGGGCTGCCTTGGAGAGACATGTCAATGCTCTAGTATCTGAATCAATCTTGCAGCCTATCCTCTCCACACAGTGACGGCATACTACGGAAGCTCCCATTGTCGACAATGTAGCTGCCAATAATAGCACTACCACAGATTTGAAGGATGCAGCTGCTGCAACAGCTAAGGCTGATGAGGTGGGAGCTGCAGTCATTAGCTCATCAGGCGAGGTACTCCAGGAGGCAGCAGATGATCTGAGGAATACTAGAGGAAGGTCCAAGAAGTCAAAAAGAGGGAGGAAGGTGACCATGGTGGCAATGGCTACTGATCGTACCACTTGGCAGGCTCACAAATAATAGTCTTATGAATAAATCCTGCACCTACTCATTGTATCAAATCATACAGTGACATTAGATTATGCAACTCCTTAGAATTGACAGAGTTATCAGTCCAGGATAGAATCTTACAATGATATTAGGACATATGCAGTGTTGGGTATTAGGCAGGAGATGTTTCAATGATGTCAATGTGTGCAGTGATCCAGAAAAAGGTGGCAAGACACTGCAGTTCATAGTAGCATTGCTCATCATTAATCCAGGTGTTATGGGTGGTCCAGGCATATATGTAATATTAGTCCAGTGCCCATCATCAGCTGCTGCAGAATCAGCAGGAGTGCAAAGTATTGCTATTACATAATAACTTAATGTAAATAAGGTCAAATATCATTTCAACATGTGGCTTAGTGTTTACATTGACTTTCTTTCTTTTTGAACCTTGTCTTAATATGTGCTGTAAGTCAGCCGCTTTGACATCATAGCTCCCATCTCTCTTTCAGAGCCCATGACCAGTCAGAATCCTCTTCCATCCAAATGGAGCCCAGTCACTGTGCTATTAGTTCTGGTGCATGCCTTCTCTTTTTCATTTCCTTTAAGTCCTCCCTTTCCATCACACACATTTATTTCTGTTTTCATCATTCCATTTATAGTTTTTTTTGTTTCAAAGTGCTATGCTAATTGTCATTTTCCCAGCCATCTTCTGACACATTGTCTCCTTCCACCTGGCCCTCTAATCCACCATCATATCACCCCAGCAACCCTCTGTCCTTCATGTCCCTCCTCCCCATCAACCTGGACCAGCAGGTAGTTTACTGTGATGGCAGGAACCCCACTTTTTTGTGTTCTATTGGGGTTCTTTACTTCCAAATCAATCAACTCTGTGATACCCTTATGCATACTCCCATGCCATCCACATCAACTCTTATATTTCTGAGGTCTGGTTTGACTTGGACAGCCTTTACAAGAGCTGCAACAACCAAATCTCAGATGCTATCAATGTTTATGCTTGTGCCAGCAAACTTGACCCTGGAAACCATGTCATTCTGCAGCATCTCCAGCTGCTCAAGAATGCTTAAGCCACTGGTGGTCAACTACCTGCTGCACCAGGTCCTCAGAATATGCACCCAACTGCTTATGCCAGTGCTGTGGTTCCTCCTTCAGGACTTACTGGTCCTCCTTTCCTGCTACAATCGACATCCACTTGTCCCCCAATCTTCCAGCCTTAGTCAAGCAGCTCGAATATGGCCATACTCTTTCCAACTCCAACATTCAGACCACCCTCATCTTCCCCCTTGCCACTGGCGTCTCTCAGCTTCACTGGCAAGCAGCTCAAATATGGCCATACCCTTTCCAACTATAACATTCAGACTGCCCTTGTAGTAATGCAGCTGATGTATAGCCAGGAACATATTGCTATTGATATTATTGCCATGGCCATATTTACAAGACCTAATTGTTATAGATAAAAATTTGTACCATAGGCTTGT